>JAJONR010001821.1:0-79884 GCA_029582245.1 Solanum etuberosum | reverse complement strand
GTCTAGTTCTACTATTTTCTGTACTATGTGCTTTTGCATTTTTACTCCATTTTTGTCTATTTGTATTCCTAAGAATTCTATTTGTTTTTGCATTATTTCTGCTTTCTTTTTACTTAAGCTAATTCCTGATATTTCTACAAGGCCAACTCTTGACCGCATCCGTTTTCTTAGGATCTCAATACCCTTACTTGACACATAATGACCAACGAATGCTACAGACCTTAACCAAAATTCACACTTGCTAAACTTTGCAAAAAGTTGATGTTCCTTAAGAACTTGCAATACAACTCTCACCGACAGACATTAGAAGCTTCTTGGGTTTTGCCGGTTATTGAAGGAGATTTGTTGAGGGTTTTTCTTCCATTGCTTCTCCTTTGACGGCTTTGACTCAAAAGAAAGCTAAGTTTGTGTGGTCGGAAACTTGTAAGAAAAGTTTCCCAGATTTGAAAGATACACTTACTTCTGTTCTGGTGTAGATCTTACAGGAAGGTACGGATGGTTTTGTGGTGTATTGTGATGCCTCTAGAGTTGGGTTGGGATGTGTGCTTATGCAAAATGGGAAGGTGATTGCCTATGCTTCAAGACAATTTAAAGTCCATGAGAAGAATTATCCTACCCATGACCTAGAATTAGCGGCGGTTGTGTTTGCCTTAAAAATATGGAGGCATTATTTGTATGGGGTCCGTGTGGATGTTTTCACCGATCAAAAGAGTTTTCAATATGTATTTAGTCAAAAGGACTTGAATCTTCAGCAATGAAGGTGGTTAGAATTGTTAAAGAATTATGACATGGTGTCCTTTATCACCCCGGCAAAGCTAATGTGACAACGGATGCACTTAGTATATTTTTCATGGGTAGTGTGGCTCATGTAGAGGATGAAAAGAAAGAATTGGTTCGTGATGTGCATATGTTGGCTCGGCTAGGTGTTCAACTAGTGGATTCCACCAAGGGTCGTGTCATGGTCCATAATGGTTCTGATTAATCCTTTGTGATGGACATGAAGTCTAAGCAAGGCCTTGATCCTATATTAGCTGAGTTGAAAGAGTCGGTAGTCAAGAAATCCGTTGAGGCTTTCTCCCAAGGGGGAGATGGGGTGCTTAGGTACCAAGGTCGGTTATGTGTTCCGGATGTTGATGGTTTGAGGGAACAAATTTTAGAAGAAGCTCACAGTTCTCGGTATTTCATTCATCCGGGATCCACCAAGATGTACCGTGATCTATGGGAAGTCTATTGGTGGAATGGAATGAAGAAAGATATTGCGGGATTTGTGGCCAAATGCCCTAATTGTCAACAAGTTAAGGTAGAGCATCAAAGGCCAGGAGGCTTATCCCAAAATATACCAATTCCCATTTGGCAGTGGGAAGATGTGAATATGGATTTTATTCTGGGTTTGCCTCGCACCCGAAGACAACATGATTCTATTTGGGTCATTATATATAGGATGACAAAATCAACCCACTTTGTCCCCATCAAGGTTTCTTTCTCGGTGGAAGACTATGCCAAGTTGTATATAAGGAGATAGTGAAGTTGTATGGGGTTCCTTTGTCTATTATTTCGGATCGGGGTACTCATTTTACTTCACACTTTTGGAAATCATTCCAAAAAGGGCTTGGTACTAAGGTTAAGCTAAGCACGGCTTTTCATCCCCAAACTGATGGCCAAGCGGAGCGTACCATAATGAAATTAGAAGATATGTTAAGGGCATGTGTTATAGACTTCAAGGGTAATTGGGATGACCACTTGCCTTTAATAGAGTTTGCCTATGGTAGGAGATGTAGGTCTCTGGTTAGTTGGTTTGAAGTGGGTGAAATTGCTTTGATAGGTCCCGAACTAGTTTATGAAGCCATTGAGAAAGTTCAGCTTATTGAGAGAGAGGTTGACGACGGCTCAAAGTAGACAAAAGTCTTATGCCGATGTGAGGAGAAGGGATCTAGAATTTGAAGTTAATGATTGGGTCTATCTTAAAATATCATCTATGAAAGGTGTGATGAGGTTTGACAAGAAGGGGAAACTTAGTCCCCTGTATGTGGGCCCATACAAAATTTTGAAACGTATTTGGAAAGTTGCCTATGAGTTGGACTTGCCAAATGAGTTGGCCCATACCAAATTTTGAAACTTAGCATGAATTTATGTATTTTACGCATGGCTATCATACTCGGTATATATTTTGTACTAACGAATGCTCTTGCCTACATTTCCTCTAATGTAGGGTCTGAAAATCAATGTTCCTAGTTTTGTGGCTAGAGTACCTTGAGGAGATTTCGAGCATTGGTGAGTCCTTATGCTTTGAGGACCGGACATTTATAACTTTCAGTATTTCCTTAATTTTCAGTTTTTGGACTTGATGTACGGGCTGCATCCCGATTACTCTATGTACTAAATATCTTTGAGATGATGTTTAGACTTCCCCTCCATTTTATGAACTCTTTCATGTTGGAACTGTCTTTAAATATTTTATATTTCTATTATCTTGTATAAAGAAAGCTAAGTGGCTTGAATGGGGCCTCTCAGGGTCTTATGCATCATGTAACGCCAAGGGGCTACCTTGGGTTATGACAAAGAGTTTATGAAGATGTCACCATTTATGCCATACAAATAGTATCTACAAATCTTTAATGCATGCACAACTGCAACAAACTGTTATTCCTGAGTTGGGTAGTTTTTACTCTTGCTTCATTAACTTCCTGATGCATAAGTGTTTACCTTACCACGTTGCATCAGAAAACATCCCAATCCAACATCATATGCATCCCAATTTACTGCATAGCCCTATTAGCTCTCTGACACGACTAGAACTTGTGTTGATGTCAACACATCCTTCAGCTTATGGGAAGAATGCTCACATTCTTTAATCCACTGAAACATGGTTTTTTTCTAAGTCAACTTCATCAAGGGTGCTGAACGTGAATAAAACCCCTCTAAAAACCACTTGTAGGACCCAACTAACCCTAGGAAACTATGAATCACTATAAAAATTATGGGCCTGGGCCAAGTGTTCACTACCTCAATCTTTTGTTGTAACACTCTGTAAATTAGTAGGCCAAACTAGAGCCTGACATGAGGGTTAGAGTCATAAACGTACCTCCCCGTACCTTAAAATAAATGTTTTCATGTTAGAACATCAAGGTTCAAACCCCAAGGACCAACCATCGGTCCTTGAGGAGGGCAACAAAAATGTGCCTGGGGTAGTGGCCCACCAGGGGTCACTAACGCCCCGTAGGCCTCCCCACGCCTCGTGGGTGAGGGGCCGTAGGTCGAGCCTAAAAAATCAGGCCCCAGAACCCCGACCTACGCTTCACCAGCATGGGCCATGGGTCCAACCACGGTCCATCTATAGAGGAGTCGTGGGTGGTGACCTGGATCGGTTTTTGGGAGTTAGTTGGGGGGTACTTTGGGATTTTCCATTTTTAATTAATACAAAGTGATGTCATTTTACACTAAATTAGACTAACTATATAATGATTTAAGACCCCCAAATTAAGTCATCTTCCTCATAATTCAAAAATTCCAAATCAAAACAAACTTTTAACAAAAATTCTCTCTCTAAAACTTCAAGGAAGAAGAAGAACGAAGTTGGGGCTAGGGTTTGAAGAAGAAAGGTTTTCTACTCAATTTCTTTGGAAATTCATAGCTAAGGTATGGTAGGCCTTCATGGATAATCTTCATCCATGGAGTCCCTCCAAACTCAATTTCAAAACTAGTAATTCCCCAAAAGTTAGGGTTTTACTCCAAGTCATGGACTCCTTTCTAAAAATGATTCTAATGATATAATTACTTTATATTATGATTGAATTGATGATTTATTATCATCTCTATGTTGAAATCACCAAGAATCCATGAAATCCCCATATTCCCAATTTATGACCTTGTGATGTGGGTGAATTGATGAAAGAAGGATATTATGAGATTATGCTTGTAGTAATTGAGCTATTTGAATTATATTATTATATATTTCTAATGTAGTAATTCTAGGTGTGTTGATTAAGATGAGCTTTGACCTTTGAAAAGGCAAGATATGATATAATACATTTCAATTATGAATGATATTATTATATATTTCTCATATACCTCTACTCTTGCCGTATGTGCATCAATCAAAGCTCTTAGAGGCGTCAGCACAGCAGAAATAGCTCTCTTGATCATCCCAGAAACTGCGGCCTCTAGCGGGAGGCATGCGTATGAGCAGACTGGGCCAGATGCCCCATCTTATACACCATCGCCTGGGTGATCAGAGGTCGGGTAGCAGAAGTACCAGCAAAATATCTAGGGGGCGGGGGAGCAACAAAATTATTCGAGGTCTCAGAAGGAGTGGAGGTAGAAGTACCTGAAGGCTCAGTGGCCTGAGTAGGAAAGACTGCCTCTGCAGGTAGTGTGTCAATATCAACCTCCTGGAATGTGTCCACCGGGGCTGCCCTCCTCCTATCAGTCTCATCTCTCGTGTACTCAACCTCTATACACCGGATGTCGGTAGAAGAAAAGGGTGTGATCTCGGCATCCCTCTTCTCATCTCGTGGAACTTTAGCCTGTCGACATAACTCTGTGATCAGCACCGGGAATGGGAGGGACGTCTGGCGCTTCTTGGCCCTTATGGCCATCTCATGCTCAATGATCAAGCCCAAATTAAACTATTTCCTAGCAATGATACTCCCGAGGTAGGAAGCCTTTGGGTGGCGGAGGATAGACTCGTTATGAGACTGCATGATCGAGCTGCTAATAAATCCAAACCAATATCTAGCCGCCACATTGAGATCCGTCTTCTCTATAGGCGCTCCGGCCTCAATCCACCTCAGAGTGGTGTCTGAAAGAAAAGGGGCTAGCCAACCCTTGAAATCATCCAGAGTCTTTGTTGTGATTATACTCTGGTATTTGTTCATGAAATTTGTAGCCCTCTCAAACACAACATTTATATCATCACTGCTGCATCTAACTTTCTTCCATCGGACCATCACGAAGTCCACCAGCTTGAAGGCACTGGCCTTCTTCTTCCACTGAGGTACTAAATCACCGTAAGCTGAGTAGAACTCCCAGACCCAGGTAGAAATGTATGGGCCACAACGCTTGGTGAAGACATAAAATCTGTGGAACCTGAGGGTGTCCCACACTGTTGGATGACTGTCCACTACACCATTTGTGGATAATCTATTCTCCTCTAAGATGGTCCTCAATCCCTCGGCCTTTAACCGGTTGAGTGACCGGGGAAGAGGACCCTGAACTGGTGGCGTCGGGACCACAGTCTTTCTAGGAGTTGGAGAAGGGGGAGTTTGAGGTACCGAGATCCTAGATGGATCATGACGAGATTTGGAGCGTAGCTCAGCTTGCCGTGCTTGTAGCAGCTGATCATGCTCAGGCTTAGAGAAAGAAGCCTGAGAATCATAGGATTCCCCCTCAGTGCTAGAGTTGTACTCCGGTGTCTCAGCCATGGGCGCCTTGCCCTTTCCTTTTCTTCCCTTTGGAGGTAGCTTCTTGCCCTTAGCATTGGAAGCAGTTGATTCCTCATTTATCACGACTCCTCGTGCCCGCTTTCAGGGCGGCATGTCTCCACCAGTCATGTTGGTTCTAGCCATTTCTGCACAACACCGAAGAAACACTTATAAAAATATCCAAAAAAAATATGTAGAAAATAAATTGCAGAAAGACTCGCCGATCAGTTTGGCGAGTCGCCGAGTCACTTTGGCGAGCCAATTCGGGCTCTCTGAAAGTTCCAACACAAATATTTCAAAATCTCAAAGATAGTCGGCAATGTCTAGGGCCTTTCGGCGGATCTCCGACACCAATCGGTTGATCGCCGACACCAATCGGCAAACTTGAAGTAGTCAGCCGAAAGTTATATTGTATTTTAAGGATTAGGGGCGCAGAAAGGTGATAAAGAAGGACTTTCAGCGACTCGCCGAGTGAACTCGGTAAGCTCAGGCATATCTACGAAAGTTACAGAGTCAAACTCACAAATTTAAGGAAATTAAGGGCGATCTAGGGGGTGTTTGGTGAACCGCCGAACGACTCACCGAGCTCGACTCAGCTAGCCAAATGGCCCAACGTACCAATTTTTCACCCCTTACTTCAAAATCGAGCCCATAGTCCCCGAAAACAAAATTAAACACCTACACGATAAAATTAGGGTCAGACCCATACTACCCATGCCCTCGGGTACTGAAACTTCCCCCGGTTTGACCAAAATTGGCCATTTCCCATCTTTTACCCTTAAGAATAACGTCAACCGCTCCATCACTGGGCAAAATCTTGTATTTAGCATAATTCGGGGTTACTCAGACTTCACCCCGCTAGACCTAACACAATTTCAATGTAACCCAACAATTTAGACTCAATTTTAGACAAGCACAACACAAGAATCAATCATTTACTAGCAATTAGGCACCAAGAAACGGGCAATCTAACAATTAAACATGATAAAATCAACTACCCAACAACAATGATAAACACATTACCACTTGCATTTGAGTTCAACCACATATTTAAGTACGGCGTTCGGAAAAACTAACCTTTATGCTGAAAAATAAGGTTGTAAAGCTAGGCAGCAAAGTTACAAAAGTAATCCGAGCAAAGATCCCACAGATACGAGAGTAAAAAAAAGAAAAATACTAAAGATCTTATATAGGGTGCGAGAGTACGGGAGTTAAAAATGGGAGAAGATGAAGGATTTTAAAATTTTAACCCGTTTGGCCTGTAAAACCTTTCAGTTCGCGCTCTATTCGGCGATATAAGTCGTGCCCGTCGAACCACTCGGCGTTCCACCGAGTGGTGCTTTAGCCCGCTGAGTTTTACAGGACCTTCACTCATTTGGGTGGCTCCAACGGTGGTCCAGGTCAGGCTCACCGACCTGTTAGGCGAATCGCCGACCAGATTTTTAGATCACCGAGTTTTACAGAGTTCCCCATTAAACTGGTTCGTTCCAATGGCGGTCCAAGTCGGGCACACCGACCTGTTCAATACGTCGCCGACTAGACTCTTGGTTCGCCAAATCACTCAATTTCCAACACTTCAACTTTTCAACCTGCACATTCAACACCCATTATTTAATAACAAAAATTTTAAAATATCAAAGACTTGGTTTGCCTCCCAAGAAATGCCTTATTTCACGTCGTGGCACGACAGAAATACAAATTTAAGTTTCATTTTTGGGGTTTGCCATTGTATAACTAGGCAACCCTCTTTTTGGCCTTGGATTTAGATGGTTCAAGATTTGACCCATTTGTGTTTCTAGCTGCTTGATAGAGACTAAGTGAGAAGTCACCGTCTGATTGAGAGTTGAGACGTCCTCCTTCATCTCTTTCAACACTTTGTCTGAACCTTCGACCTTGTTGAGAATGCGTGAGAGGATGTCTTCCATTCGGACGTTCTCTGAGTCAGCCCTTGGTTCCTTAGGCTTTTGACGCTCTTGGGGTGGGACGCACCTGTCCTTGTCACCCTCTCTTTCATTCCAAGTGGCGTTATAATCACGTCATTCTCTGTCACGATCTCTCCATCCATCATCTTTGTTCCAACTCATATTTCCACCCAGCCTTTGTTAGTTTGAATGAAATCCTCCACCTTGATTTGCAAGGAAGTTCACTTCCTCATGGTACAACGCTTCAAAATGTGCTTCAGCGGGCTTTACTCCACCAACACCCACTGCATTAACACTTTTTGCACCACTACCCATCACATTTTTCGCTAAGATATCCAGTTGGGTTATCATTTTAGCCATGTTTTGGTCTCTCTCTTGATCCTTTTGGATCTGCTCTTTTGTCATTCTAAAACTGAGAGAAGACACTTGGTCCTCATGAGTGTACCATGCTCTATTGGTCTTAGTCATGCAATCAAGGAGTTGAGACGCTACTTCATAGGGTTGTTGCATAATACCACCGGGAACAAGTTGATCAACAACTCATTTGTTCACCGAATCAAGACTCCTATAGAAGTATTGCAGCAACACATCATTTGGAAGTCCATGGGTTTGGCATTGAAGCACCAACTTCTTAAATCTCAACCACGTCTCATGGATTGGCTCACCTTCCAAGTGTTTGAAACCTAGGATGCTATCTCTGAGTGTCATCATCTTCGATGGGGGAAAGAATCTCACTTGGAATGCTGTGGTGAGCTCATCCCAAAAGGTGATGGAGTCCCTTGGTAACTCAGATAACCATTTGGTAGCTTCACCCATCAAAGAGAATGGAAACAACCTGAGACGGACTGATTCTTGTGATATGTTCTTGAATGAGAACGGACCATAAAAATCCATGAAGTTCTGAATATTCTCATGGGGTCTTCCTGAGCCAGCCTTGCATATAATCCTTTCAGTTGTAGGAGCTGAAGCATTGTGCTAGTGATGTGAAAAATGTTGTTCCCTTCAGCTGGAGGTAGACGTATTGCACCAACACAACCCAATTGAATTGGGTAATTTACATCATTCAGATTTCCAATATCATCTTGGTGGCCCATTTGGCTACCATTGCTCCCGTTTACGCTCATCTCTTCCTCTGTTCACAACAAGCAACACAAACAAAAACCAAAGTAAGCCGGTTCAACTATAACACAAAAAGATCACAATTCATCTTCAATAATAGAATACTAAACAACACCACTCCCCGGCAGCGGCACCATTTTGATAAACGTCTAAAGTACACGTCAGCCGATTCTAGGTGTAAATGATCGTTAGTCAGTATAAAACCCAATGAAGAGTTGGGGTCGAACCCACAGGGAGTGGTACGTGTCTAAAATTTAGTTATGAAGTTATAACATGGTCTAAGCGGTTATAGGAATAAAAATTATCGAAAACATACAAATAAATCTAAAGGGGAGACAACGAATGTCAGATGGGGGATTTTTGATTGTTAACTATCAGCTACAACACAAGAAAAATAGGAAAAAGTAATAATATATGGAGGAATTCTCGGGATGTGATCGTTTATAAGCTAATTATGTCATATGGGTAATTGAAATGTAACAATAACTTGCTGAAATATTGTGGGTAAGATGGACTTTAAATGCAATAATTTTCTCTCGAACAACTATTATGGCTAAGGTGATTTCTTTCAAACATCAACAAGCTTAACAAGATAACCAGCCCACAACCTTAATGCATCCACTCTCTCGAGCTAGATAGGTAGGATTAGGTTTAGGATTCACTCTTTCGAGCTGAACCCATATTGACCCAATACCAATAAATCATTAATCAAAAGCTTTTGTTCCAAAATCTCTCTCTCAAGCAAGCTAAGAACTCAAAATTAGAATTGCATTTGCCACTACAATTCATAAATTAAAACTCAGCTAATGATTAAACCCACATTAAAACAGCAGTTTCATCATCAAACAACAATACCCATAAGATTATTAGACGAATAAACACATGATCACACACAAAGAATTGGTATTTTAGCTACACATCATAAAAATAGAGAAACGATTACCAAATACATTAGTCATGATCTGGGTAAAGGTCCTCAAGTCTTTACAATGGTACAAATTGAGTAATTTCAAAAACCCACTTGCAAATCTTCAAGTTTGAGCCTCAAAAGCTTCAAACTCTCCAATGCAACTCAAAAACTAAAAGAAAATTCTACTGAATGATCGGCGGATACTAATTCTTCATTTCAAAATTCAATTTATAGATGCCCAATTTTTGGCCTGAACAACCATTTGGCGAGATAACGGCCTTCACCGAACAGGTCAGTGATATGCCGTTTGTCCTCTTCCATCACAATTTTGCCTTGGCCTTCAGCATCTCAGGTCCTTTTACTTTGGGCTATCCAATTTGTTGTCGCGGAACCGATCGACGATCCGCCGAATGCCCATTTCTGTCACCAACTTGGTTCTTCCCCAGGGATGGCATGTTGGAACTTTGGGTTAGCTAAAGAGCCACTCGGCGGTGCGCTGAGTGGTCTTGGCGATTAACAGGATTTCTTTTCTTCACTTCTTCAACTTTTTAGCTCTTTTTTTTCTCGGTCATGTCCTTGCCTTGCTCCTTAGCCTTCGTAGCTACAAATCAACACTTTAACATCAGTTTAGAGCATAAATCAGGTATTTGAGGACACTTATGATATTAAAACAAAGCCCAAATGAATCGAAATCTCGGACACATCAATGATCTCTATTTAGAAGCTGAAAATAGCTAAGTATCACGACAATACACCAAAAAATTGTAAAAAATTTAGCGACCCAACAATCAGATCCAACATGGCTAATAACGTAGCTATACAACCCAACACACTAGTTTGTAAGCATCTAAGAGTAGTAAAGCTTGGTAAGGACAAGGTCCTAACCTGCATAAAACTATATACAACAAAAGCCAACAAACTTTTAAACTCTAGAAGCTCTGGAAAAATAGGATATCCCACCTTTTCAAAATCAACCGTGCCACTGAGGAGGTCATTTGAGTCATCTTTCATGACCTTCATGCAAGAATTTAGATCTCCCATTCAAGAGGAGTCTATATGAAATAAAGTATCAAGTATGAAAGACAATAGACTAACTGAGCAAGTATCATAATACACTAAAAGTAATCATGTAAGGAAATAAAGAATAAGATAAGTGTACTAACCTTCTCCTGAATCTATACATACAAAAATAATCAAACAACAACCTAACAAAGACTCAATGAGTTTGGCAGGTATAAAACACAAACAAGACCACCTACCCATGCCCCTATAAGCTAGAAGCTGTCAATTAAATCTATATACCCCCAATAAGTAGCCCCTTAACCACGTAGGCAGTCATATAGCCCTCTTAGGCAACAATATAGCTCTGTAGGACGCATATAGCCTTTGAAGCAACAACATAGACCCATAGGTAGTCCATATCCCTATTAGGCATCAATATAGCCCTCTAGGCAAAACATAGCCCTCTTAGGAAACAATATAGCCTAGTAGGAAGTTTATTGCCCTCTTAAGCATCAATACAGTCCCTTAAGAAGTATATAGCCCTCTTAGGCAATAACCTAGCTCTGTATGTAAAGATCATAATCTTATAGCTTATCACAATATCCCCAAAGGAAATAACAAATATTTCAATAGGCTTAAGGCGAGAGATTTATCTATAAGAAATTTAAATGAATAGTCTCTATGTCATGCCCAATATAGGACCGCTACTAACAGAATAAGATTCCTAACAAGGAAGGGATAGAACAACTCAAGAAGCCAAATTCCAAAAATTATGGCTACGAGTACATCAACAATAACAACTATATTTTATTGCTCCTGAACTTTAAGGAAACATGCAAAAAGATAGAAATAGTCTTAACATATCTTTCGATAATTATAAGCACTAAATTAACCTCTACTCACACCCACATAATACTATGGTATTGTAAGAGCTAAGTCAGTATGCAAGAAGATATGGTGTGACGATAATCTGACAAGAGATACGAATTTTCACCAAAAGAAATACTATTCGAGGTTTAAAGTAGCTATAAACCAATAAAAGAATGTTCTTACCTTCATATACACCATAGTAATAATACCTATAACACTCCATAGGGATAGTCACTAGCTTCACAACACTCCCTTAGATATACCATGAAATTTATAGGAAAAACTTTTCCAAAATGACGAGCTCAAAGTATATCCGGAAGCTTGCGAGATGAGATTATTGAGATCTAAAGAGTTGGGAGAATTTCACAGTATTTTGAGTTGATTGAACGTGAAAATGAATAAGAAAATGAAGGTGGATGATTAAATAAAGTTCCTACCAACCTTGGCCCACCTCATGTGCTTTCTTATGTCATCTCGCAAAAAGGCAAATATGTCTCTATTCGAAAGTCATATGAATAAACAGTTTAATATGTTAGAAACTAGACTCATAGACCTTTGATTTGATTGGTCATGGACCCAAAACTCTACATATTAGGAGAAAATCACCAGGACATTTGACACAAATTCAGAGAAAACTATAAAGAGAAACATATGATAACTTTCGCCAACTATTATTTTGTAACTTTCGTAACTTCAAAACATTAGATACAACCCTTGAACAGTTATAATATGACATGTCACATAATTCCTTATCTATTAATCACTCTTGATCTTTCCATGAAGCTACGAGTTAATTTAGACAATCCGAAGGGGCGGGGTGATACATAAAACATATTTTTGGGGTACAATAGCTGTCCTGCACTCTTTCACCACTATCTAAAAAACACCGGAGATTAACTTACTCATGCAGCTCCTAGAGTTGGCAACTATAGTCAGAACATACTTAGAGAGTTATGTAAAGTTCAAAGAATACTTTTTTATGGTAATGCTACCCTACTTCAAGTTAATGAACTCTTTAACCTTAGTTTTCCTCAACATTAGCGAAAAGAACTTATCTAGAATTGTAGACTCAAACTTATTCCATTCCACTGGGATTGCATCAACAATCCTATCTTCCTTTTATTGCTTGTATAAAATCATAGCCACTACTTTCAGGTATTTTAGCAGCTAAGTCCGCACTTTCAACATGAGTGACACCCATAATCTATGTAATCTCTTGGATGCACTCAATGATCTCATGCAAATCTTTCTCCACCTTTCAATCTTAAAACTCAAGAGGTTTTATCCAAGTGAAATCTTAGACTCTAGCAATTGTCATAATTTTACTCAAATTTGATGGGGCCAAACTTGCGAATTGGCTTGACTTGTCATGAAATGAGCTAGCACTTGGAAAGTAGGCCTGAATTTAATATTAAGCACTTGCTCATTCTAAATGGTTTACTGGAAGTGGTGGTGCTAGCTTGTCCTCATTCATTTTCCTTCTGATTCAAGCTATTTTGGAAGGCATGATTCTAAAAATGCAAAGAGCATGAATTAGAAGTTGGTAATATAGAGTTAAACTCTTTCACATGACTCATAATATAAAAGAAGTAAAGTATTTCCTAAAATATTTGATAGTCTCTTATTCATAGATGTGGCACACTTCGGCACACTTCACATACACCCCTGAACAATACTCCACTTACCACGATTTTCAGAAACCATATGACACTTGAACTTGGTGCACTGAAACCAAGTTTTTCAGCACCTGAGACTACCCCTAGTCGTAACAGGGTTCTCTGATCCATAAGTGACCCAAAACTAACCCATGGTATTTCATAACACTACGATTCAACATAAATAAACAAAATACATATGTGGTAGCTACACACACACACATATATATATATCTGAATAATTAAAACTAGATAAACAAGATACTCTTTTCAAAAGTTATTCAAAGTTGAAAGCTAAAATCTTACCTATTGTCTGAAAGCCTCTACTAAAACGAGTTATGACGACAGGCCCTTATCTAACTCTAATTGTTTGAAAACTGGAAGGGTATAACTGAAATAAATATACAGGTAAAACTCGAATGATGAGAGATCACCAAAGTTGCATCTATGTTGACTACAATCTATACTAACCACGAGCAGTTTATTGAACGTCTAAGTCGATCTTATAAAATAATATAGTGCAAAGAGTATATAATTTTTACTTTGAATGTAATGTGTACGTAGGATATAAAAGATAAACTTAATAATTGGACATGATAAATCTGAAATGGGAATTATATATCATGAAATGATGCAATGAAATAGTAGTAAAGTTTGCAATTGAAATATAAGGAAATCTAATATAACTAGATACAATGGCATGCAACAAATGAGACTCAACTAAAGGAGATACTATAAAAAAAACATATTATTACTATATGATCTACAATATGGAGTTTTATACATAATCCGCATAGGAAAGGCCGAATAAACATTGTCAGGTTAAAAAGGTTGATCAGAGCTAATATGATCCCACTAAGCTAATGTTTATAAAAAATTAAAGATTCAGTCCTAGCCTGATTGATGTAACTTAAAATTCTTACGGTGGCACATAATTTTGAGAATTGGGGATTGATGTTAAATGTTACTAACTGTCTCATTTCTTAACTAACGGATTATCCTTCATCCCAAAATCGTATTGGTGCTAAGTAAAACTACCACCAGAAAACATGTTTATAAAATCAAAGTAGTGATAATGTGATACTAGTGGATTATATTGATAAATTAATTAATAATTGAGTAGCTCATGCATTCTGATAAAACTGATAATATTATAGAGACTTTTTATCTGCAAGCATCTTAAATTCTGAAATTAGATAATCGGAGACATGGATGATCTTAAATAACATAGTTCTAAGACATGAAAACATCTATGTTATGTGTTTCCATGAAAATACTATTTAGAATAATGATATAATAGATTAAAACACATAATATTCATGAAGAAGGTGGAGTGAGCAATGTTTAATTATATTTTCTTAAACCCTAATTGCTATAAAAATCATAGACTATAGAACTAGTATTTTTTGGGACTCAATGGATGAAAGTATACCAATTGATGAAATTCTACATACTTGGAAGAGGATACTAGCTTGAATTCTTTGACTGAAGCTTGAAGCTATGAAATCCTAGCACTAGCTTGAGAGGAATCTGAGGCATACTTGTTTTAGATTCTTAGAGTTATGAGTAAGAGGGAGGTTTTCGCTGACTAATCGTTTGCAATCCCACTTAGGAAAGGCGAAAATGACAAAATGTTGGGATTATAAGAGTGGGAAAACATTTAAATGATCATTATATAAAATTAAGTTTGGCAGGTTTAACGAGAGCATCTATTGTATGTGGTTGTATTAAAGGACTGTAGATCCCTTTTTGTAGAAATAAGGGTATTTTTTTAGTCCTTGAAGGTTCATAAATTGGACCTATCCACAGTCCATAAACCCTTTTACAATATGTAGAAAGCATCCATAGTTCTTCGAAGAAAATGTGAGTTTTAGGAATTTTATCTCTGGAACCACCTATGACTCGTAAATTATTTCACGATTTGTAGACTTAATCCTTAAAACAAAGGGAGGATCCGATATATCGACCATAGAAGACATCCGTAATTCTTATAAAAATTTCCAAATTTCCTAAGTTGGTATACAGTTCCGATCTATGGTCTGTAGTTCCTTCTACTGCCCGTAAATGGTTTCTGTAAGACATAGAATTTTTTGCATAATAGTTTTCAGAGTTTCTCAAGATCTGATTTGGATTTAGGTGCTTTGGGTGTGTTACGCCCACCAAGGGAATTATATTTTATCGTGGCTTGATTCATATTTTTGTAATTTTTATGTACTAAACTATTATGATCTCAGGTTGCCTCCCGAGTAATGCTTGATTTAATATTGTAGCATGATGAAATTATTCTTAGTCACTTGTTTCATGGATTAATTGATCATCACATTAGTGACATGTTTGTAGATTACTCTTGTTCTCTATGATATTAGTCATTACCTTCCTAAATGTGGAATTCCAGTATATAACACCTTAGAAATTGAAAATTCATGTTTAAAAGGAAAAGTGCAGAAATTTTTTCTGAAGTAGTGGTCTATGAGTCCAATCTATGGACTCTAGGTAGGAAGTAAGCCTAGAGTACAATTTTTCAAATTTGATATCAAAAGTTGACATACGAATGAACAAAATGAGTTGTATGATGTTCTACGGATCATAGGAATGATCTATAGAGTTGATTAAGTGATTTGATTTAAGATCCCAGATATATAGAAGGATTAGAGATGACGAAGTTGGTTTCAGTAATTGTAGGAAGCACCCGTAGATGGGATCTAGATATAGTGTAATTTTGCACTTGAACTTGTATTTTTTTCATGGGCTCTACAAACTGTAGACCAGACGACGGATCGTAGAATGGTTTCACTAAAAGTAAGATGAATTTTAGATATTTCAAGTTGGTTCTACGGTTGACCAGTATAGGCTATAGAATGTTCTATGGACAGCAGGTCCAGTGGTAGATCACTTCCGGTAAATATTTCCTAAGGGTATTTGGGTCTTTTCTTATGCATTTAATACATACAATATATCCTTTTAAATCTACTTCTAAGCCTTAGAACTACCTTTCAATTCCTAAAACTACTCCAACTCTCTCATTCTCTCAAAACCACAAATCACATCTTAATTCATCTACACTAAATTTTCTGAAGACTCAAGGAAGAAGGCTAGGGTTCCAAGCTACAAGTAATATTTTTTTCCAGTCCTTTTGGGCTTTGATCATCAAGGTATATGGGAATTAAATAATGGATACCTTTCATCTGTTGGTTCCCAAAAGATCTCAAGTCTCCAATTCAATTTTAACCAATTATCTAGGGTTTCATAAAAAATCTCCATGGGTTCTATTTGATTATGATTCAATTGGTTGGTTTCAATCTTATTATGCATGATTTGACTCAATTACATGTTTTCCAATTAATTTCATATGAACTCATGCATTAATCATTATATTGACAATGAATTTATGAAAAGCTTATGAACTTATTTACTACGATAATGAATTTGACAAAGGATTTATGCATTCTTTAAGAAGAGATGAACCTATGATATAAGGACGCTTTAAAAAAAGTGCCAATGATTTGCAAATTTTTTTCTCACTTATGTATAAATCATGGTTTTATGGATCTACTTTATGATTCTTTAAGATTTGATTGGTAGTTTAACTTTGCCTTTCCAACTTCGATGTTATGAATATTAATTTACTAATTCCATTTGTATTTTTTACTTAGACCCTGGAGGAATTTTAAATCGAGACTCTCCCTTTAGTAGAGGTTGAGTCTCTGGTAGCAATCTCCTTGTCCCTAACTATGTGTCCTCTTAGGATTGCCTTAAGTGACTAAGTAGTGGATCCACCAAAGATAGAAATTTATGGTTCTTACCTTAGCAAGTAGGACATTTGTTTTCAGTGTGGGATCAAGACACCGGATTCCATATTATAGCGCATGTGGTATATGTTCGTTAATAGTAAATATCCCAAGAAAATGAACTAAGGTACTTGAAAAGTTTTATGAAGTTTTCATTATGTTTTAAGATGCACTGACCATATTTATGACTTATGATTCTTTTAGAGGATTTTACAATAATTTAGCTTGGTCATGCATATCATGTTTCAATATTCCCATATGCTCATGTTTTTATGTACATTAACAAACTTTGTACATTCCACATACTAATTCATATTGTGCTAACAACGTCTAATAATAAAGGGCCCGACACTTCTCCTCCTTCTACTTGTGGCTACTTCATTGCTTTGTAAATTGATGATTTGGTGAGTTGCTATTCCTAGAGCAATGTAACCCATGGTTATATTCTTTTAGGTCTTTACTTTACAGACATTATATGCGGTGTATGGGTTGCGTCTCACCACTCTTATGATTTTTAGAGTGGCTTGTCAAGGCATAGATTAATAATTCTGAATTTTCTTTTTATACTGTCTCCTATGATATGAAATTTCTTACCTTTATCTCTCTTGGTATACTCTATGATGTTGAATGTATGTCAAGTGGCTTTTGTAGGACCTCTCAAGTTCTTATAAGTCATGTCACGCCTTTGGTGTACATTGAGTTGTGACAAACTCTATATTCAGAGCACAAATTTTTAGAAAAGGTCCTAGGATGTCTGACATACCGCGTTAAGTAGACTCTTGTTCATAAGTTTGAAGTGTGACACATTTATTAATAGAAGGATACAAAGCATTTAGGAAACTTCACTTCCTTTACTACTCTAATTTTTTTTTTATAGAGTTCATCCTTATAAGGGTCCTTCTCCTGACTCTTGTGTGATGCTTTTCAAGATATGGATTCCCGAAGATCTTATTTGGAAAATAATGTGGGCGAGAATGTGATACTTAACTTTTCTCATGTTTTGGTCAATCGCTAGGTCGAGCAAGTCACTCATGCAATTCCAAGCCTTTTTCCAAGTATTGACTAAATCTATGAAAACCTAAGCTTACGGAGAAGCCATTGCTCTATGAACCCAAATGGGTATGACAGGGACAAAGATAAGGGTCTACACTAGGATAAATCTTTGGGAATTTCATAGTTCAATAGATGATGAAGATCCTCAAGAATTCATTGATGAGATTTAAAAGATAGTGGGAATTATGGGAGTTTCAGCGTTGGAAATGGAAGAATCGGCTACTTATCTACTCAAGGGTGTTACTCATATTTTGTTCAACAAATCGAAGGAAGAGAGGGTTATTGATACTGGTCCTCTTGATTGGGAAAAATTTAAGGGAGCTTTTGTTTATCATTTCTTTCCCCTTGAGATAAGAAAAACAAAGGTGCTTGAATTCATTATTCTTCAATGTATCTATTATTATTTTGAAGGAGTATAGTTCGAACTTTACTCAAATGCCTAAGTATGCTCTTACTATGGTTTCCGACTCTAGGGCAAGAATGAGTAAGTTTGTGTCGATTTCTTCTGACTTGGATTTCAAAGTGTGCCGAATTGCCATGACAAAATAGGAAATGGATATCTTTAGATTGATGGTTCATGCACAAAAAGTTGAGGATGAGAATCTCAAAGAGAGGGTAAGGGAGTCCAAGAGGGCTCGTGTGGGTTATAGTTACATTTCTCATTCTAAGTATTGTGGACAAGGTCGTTCCAGATTTTGGCAAACGATTCCCAGTCAAGGCTCTTCACATGCTCTAGCTCCAAAGTTCAACAAGGATAGGGTGTCTAACCGTAAAACTAAAGGAGGTAACAATGTTGTATCTTCAATGACTACTTTCACTAGGTGTTTCAAGAAGCATGATTGCAAATTCTTGGTCAATACAAATAGTTGCTTTAACTGTGGAAAGGGTTGTAACAAAATGAGAGATTGTGTGTTGCTTGGTACTAAGGGAAGGAATGTTAGGCAATATTTGCTTAGTGGTTTAGGTTTGAGTGCTTCGAAGAAAAATAGATTTTATGCATTTTAAACTAGACAGGATCCTGAGTTTTTTCGGATGTTGTGAGCGGTATATTTAAAGTCTTTCACCTTGATATTTATTTTTTAATTGATCGCAATGCTCATTTGTCATTTGTTACTCGTTATGTTGCCATGAGATTTGATGTTCGCCATGAAACCTCTCTAATCCCTTTCTTGTCTCTATCGTTGGTGCATCTATTCTTACTAAAAATGTTTATAGAAATTTTACTATTTCTATTTCTCATAGAGTCACTCATGTTGATCTGTTAGAGGTTGATATATAAGATTTTTATGTTATTTTGGGGATTGATTGACTTTGTGTATGTTATGCTTCCATATATTGTAGGACCTGCTTGGTTGCATTCAAGGTTCTAAAAAAACCTATCAGTTACTAGGAAGGGGGAAATTATGCTCTTAAGGGTCAGTTCATATCTTACCTAAAGGCTAGGAAAATAATTTTTAAGGAATGCATTTATCATCTAGTTACGGTTAGGGATACATTTTCCAAAACACCCACCTTGAGTCAGTTACGATTATGTCACGACCCAGGGGTATCTCCTACATGTAACATTACGTATAGGACCCCCAGAGACCCCATACAAGCCACTTAGCACTCATAACATAAGAAATAGAATAAAATAAGTAAAACAACATTTCAAGTGCAATAGTTTTATAAGAGAAAAGCGGAAGTCTAAAACACTTGTCTCAATAGCCATATAGTACAATAGAATGATATTGGGCCTAGCCCATACATCATGTCCATGATTGAAAATATAAGAATCAACTAAGAATAATGAAAGTTCGTCCTCGAAGCATGAGGACTCACCAAAGCTCAGGAATCTCGAAATAAACCACTAGCCACGAAACTGAGAAACCTGACTATCGGACCCTACATTTGGGGAAATGTAGGCAAGAGTATGCATGTGTATAAAACAATGTACCAAGTATGATAACTATGCATAAAACATTTAAATCATGCTAAAAGAGGATATTTCATGACATGCAATTGACCAAGCTAAAATATGATATAAAAGGGTTAAGAAAACATAAGTCATAAAACATGGTCAACGCAAGCTAAAATCATTAAAACCTTTGAACAAATATGAGATACTTCTTGAAGTAACCTTAATTCATTATTAATGTACGAAGTAGCCTTAACCGACATAGATACCATGTGAGCTATAACATGATCCTCCGGTGTCTGCCACACCGAAAAGGGTTGTCTTACTTTCTAAGGTAAGGACCATGAACATCTAGCTTCGATGGATCCACTAGCTAATGTCTTTCTAGACAATCATCCTATGGGGGCACACAGGTAAGGGATAAGGAGATTGCTTCTAGAAATCCGGTCTCTACTAACGGGAGAGCTTCCATCTTAATATCCTCTCGGTGCTAAGCATAAATCCCACGGAATTGTCATTTCTTACTTGTTCTTATTATCTATGGAAGGGTACGTCATCTTGCCAATCAAAGCTAAGTCACTATCTGTCATGCCCCAAACTCAAGGGGCGCAACTGGCTCTTAATACCAAAATTCAAGCCCGAGCTGACCCTGCTGAACCATTTGCTACTAGCGCAAGGCAGCCACACGCAATCAAGAAAACAAACAAGTATATCTCAGCTTAAAATTAAGCCCTCGGCTGGCAAGGCCCCTGTCAAAAGATCTATAAACGAAACAGCTACTCCCAAGAGTTCATATAAAGAAATAGCCAACAAGCACAAAAGTCCTGATTGTGCCGTCGAGGCCACCATGATCTCTATACAAAAACTGAAAGCAGGTACATATCAAGACAATACATCAAACATCTAACAAGCTTTCAACAAACCAACAAACTAGGCCAGCATGGCAATAACGTAGCTATACACCCCACAGTCTGCAAGCCTCTAAGAGTGGTAAAAGTTGGCGGGACAGGGCCCCAGCCTACCCATAAAAATATATACAAGAAAAGCTAACAAACCTCCCAACTCTGGCATCTCCGGAGGAAAGGGGCTAGCCAACCAGATAGAAGTCAATGCTGCTGCTGAGGAGGTCTATTGGGTCGTCTGTCGGGACCTGCATGCATGAATGCAGCACCCCCAAGCAATGGGGCGTCAGTATGAAATAATATGCAGAATATGAAAGGCTATAGACTAAATGAGCAAGTACCATAATATACCAAAAGAAATCAGGTAAGGAAATCAAAATTTAGATAAGCATGCTAACCCACTACTGAATCTAAATATACAAACAAATTATCAAACAACAACCTAACCAAGATCCCATAAGCTCAGCAGGTACAAACAACACACCACCTACCTAGACCCCCATAAGCCCAGAAGGTGCCATATCAACCTACATACCCCTATCGGTAGCCCCTTGTCTTTGTAAAAAGTCACAGAGCCCTTTTTTGCAACGATATAGCCCCGTAAGCAGCGCATAGCCCTCTTAGGCAACATCATATCTCTGTGGGCTCTACATAGCTCTGTTTTGTGTCAACATAGCCATGTAGGCAACACATGACCCTCTTTGGCATCAAAGTAGCCCCGTAGGCAACACATAACACTCTTTGGCATCAATATATCCCCGTGGGCAACACATAGCCCTCTTAGGCAGTAACATAGTCCTCTTAGACAACATCATAGCCCTCTTAGGCAACAACATGGCCCTGTAGGCAGCACAGTGCCTTATTAGGCGTCAATATAGCCCTGTAGGTAGAACATAGCCCTTCTAGGCATAAATCACATTTCTATAGCTAACCACAATAGCCCCAAGGGAAACAATAACAATCCAATAGGCTAAAAGCGAGCAATTTAGCTATAAGCAACCTATACAAATAGCCTCTAAGTCGTGTCCAACATAGGGACGCTACTAACTAAATAAGAATCTCGACAAGGGAGGATTATATCCACTCGAGCAGCCAACAATCAACACTAATGGCTACAAGTATAACAACGATAACAACCCAATTACATTGCTCCTAAGCTATAAGGAAACATGCCGTAAGAAGGGAATAGCCTTAACATACCTTTTTTGCTGAATTCACGTGGCCTAATGACTTTTACTCACAGCCCCCCTCATTAATACAACAAGGCAGGACCATAATCAACCCACGAAAATAGAAGATACCACGATAATCTGATAAAAGATATGTATTTCCATCACAAATTTCTATTTTCGGCTTATCAAAAATAGAGTCGATGAAAGAAGGGTCTTACCTTGATCGTAAGTTCGTAATACACCTCAAAACCTTAAAGTATGTCCAAACCCTTGTTGTCCCAACATCAAAGTATGATATGCTACGAAATCAATAAAACAAATTATACCATGATTACGAGCTCAACGCGTAGAACAACATTCGTCAAGGACTTAAGTCAAGAAAATATATAATTTGGTTGATCCTAGAAGTGGATTTTCTAAGTTTTCGGTTATTTACTGAAAAAAATGAAGAAAAGTCGAAGAAGAAGATATATAAAGAGTTCCACCGACCTAGGGGACCCACCTCACGTGCATGCGTGCACGGTCTCACGAAAATGTGAATATCTCTCTATTCTGAAGTCGTATGAATTAACGGTTTGATGCGTTGGAAACTAGACTTGTAGACCTTCGATTTTCTAGGTTGTAGGCCCCATAACTCTTTATATATTGGGAGAAAACCTCTAAGATATTTGACCTAAATTTCAAAGAAATATTTTAAAATGAACTTACGATAAGTTTTGCCAACTTTTATTTTGCAACTTACCTAACTTAAAAACTTGAGATACAACCATTGAACAATTAAAATATGACATACCACATCATTCTTAATTTATTACTCACCCTCTTTGTTTTTCCAAAAAGGTACGAGTTAAATTAGAGTTCCAAAAAGTCGGGGTGTTACATCCTCCCCCCCTTAGAAACATTCGTCCTCGAATGAAAAATCTAAGCCACGCGGTTAAGTCCTTAGTAGTTTCCAAAATTTGGCAAAGTGTACTCTATACCCATAATATCCAGGAACCTGAAATGTGAAAGATTACAACCTAAGCACCTCACAGGACGATACAAATAGCTAAGCACCATAGCTCCGCAATAATAGTACGAGAAAAAATGCAACAACAACAACAATAATAAGCAACAATAAAAAAACCAAATGGGTATCCTACCTCACTGTGATAATCAATATTGATATTTTTACCACTGTGGGATCTAAAAAAACTGAGGATATCTGGATCTCATTCCATCCTCAACTTCCCACGTCACCTCTTCCCTATTTTTGTTTCTCCATAGTACTTTAACAGAAGCCACATCTTTGGTCCTCAACCTTCAGACCTGTCGATCTAATATTGCAACTGGAGTTTCCTCATAAGACAACTCCATTGTGATCTGAACATCCTCAACAGGGACAACCCTAGAAGGGTCTCCTATGCACTTTTGTCGCATCGATATATGGAATATCGGATGAACCGATTTTAGTCCCGATGGCAACTCTAACTCATAAGCCACTTGTCCTATCCTCCGAAGGATCCGGTATGGCCCAATGAATCTTGAACTAATCTTGCCCTTCTTTCCGAATCTCATAACACCCTTCATAGTGAGACTTTTAAGAATACCCAGTCATCGACACAAAACTCTAATTCCCTTCGTCGCATACCTGAGTATGAATTCTGTCGGCTTTGAGCTGTTAGCAACCTCTCCCGAATGAGCTTAACCTACTCCACTGTCTACTGTACTAAGTTGGGTCCAATTAACCCGGACTCACCTACCTCAAACCATACAAAGGGGGATCTACATTTTCGCCCATACAAAGCCTCATAAGGTGCCATCCCGATGCTGGAATGATAACTATTATTATATGCGAACTCAATAAGAGGCAAGTGGTCATCCCAAATTCCCTTGAAGTCTAGTACGCACGCCCGTAACATATCCTTGAGTGTCAAAATTATGCGCTCAGCCTGGCCATCTGTCTGAGGGTGAAAGGCTGTACTGAGATTAACCTGTGTCCCTAGTCTTTTCTTGAAGGACTTCCTGAAGTTAGCGGTAAATTCTGCTCCTCTATCAGAGATAATAGATACTGGGACACCGTGTAGCCTAACAATCTCTTTAATATAGAGCCCTGCTTAGTCTTCGGCTGTAAAAGTAGCCCTGACTGGTAAGAAGTGGGCTGATTTTATTAGTCTGTAAACAATTATCCAAATAGAGTCAAACTTACGACAGGATCGAGGTAACCCCATAGTAAAATCCATATTAATTACTTCCCACTTCCAAAAAGGAATGGCTATCTCCTGGACTAGGCCAGTGGGCTTTTGGTGCTTAACCTTCACCTGTTGACAGTTAGGAAACTGTGCGACAAACTCAACAACGTCCTTCTTCATCCCATGCCACCAATAGATCTCCTTAATATCATAGTACATCTTTGTCGAACCAGGGTGAATAGAATAACGAGAATGATGTGCCTCTTCCATAATCTGATGTCGAAGCCCTGCAACATCCGGAACACACAATCGACCACTATATCTGAGGACTCTATCTCCTGCTATATCAAATTCTAAAGACTGCGGATCCTGAGCCTTGGCTCTGCACTGCTCTAAGCTAGGATCCTCCTGTTGCTGTGCTTTTACCTCTACAACTAGGGATGATACGGCTGTGTCCTGAATTATGACTGCACTATCATCTTCCTCTAACAATCTGACTCCCAAGCTAGCTCACGCTTCTCAATACCTAAATAGGATAAACTACCCATAGATCTTTGGCTGAGGGCATCGGCTACCACATTCACCTTTCCTGCATGATATAAAATATCCATGTCTTAGTCTTTCAGTAACTCAAGCCATCGACCTTGTCGCTGATTTAACTCCTTCTGTCTAAAGATATATTGAAGGCTTTTATGATCTGTGAAGATGTCAACATGAACGCCATATAAATAGTGTCTCAGGATATTTAACACATGCACAACTGTAGCAAACTCTAAATCGTGGGTCGGATAGTTCTTCTCATGCTTCCTCAACTGCCTTGAAGCATATGCGATAACCTTACCATGTTGCATTAGAACACATCCCAACCCAACACCAGAAGCATCACAGTACACCGCATAGCCTTCTGAACCCTGTGGCAATGCTAGAACTGGTGCTGATGTCAACCTGTCCTTCAGCTCCTGGAAACTATGCTCCCAAGCTTCAGTCCAATGGAACATAGCTGCTTTTTGAGTCAGCTTCGTTAAGGGTGCTGAAAGTGAAGAAAACCCCTCTACAAACCTTCTGTAGTACCCAGCTAACCCTAAGAAACCACGAACCTCAGTCGGAGTCATGGGTCTGGGCGAAGTCTTTACGGCCTCAATCTTTTGTGTATCAACAGTAATGCCTGCATCTGATACAATATGGCCTAAGAAAGCTACAGAGTCCAACCAAAACTCACACTTAGAAAATTTTGTATAAAGTTCTCGGTCTCGAAAAACCTGAAGGACTTCTCGCAAATGATTTACATGCTCAACTTTTGAACATGAATACACCAAAATATCATCAATAAATACAATTACAAACAAGTCTAGATACGGCCTGAATATACTATTCATCAAGTCCATGAACACTGCTGTGGCATTAGTTAATCCAAAAGATATTACCAAGAACTCAAAGAGTCCATATCTGGTTATAAAAGTTGTCTTTGGAACGTCTTTCTCCCGAACTCGTATCTGGTGGTACCCTGATCTTAAATCAATCTTTGAGAAGCACTCAACACCTTGTAACTGATCAAACAAGTCATCAATCCTCGAATGGGGATACTTATTCTTTATAGTCACCTTACTCAATTGTCGGTAATCAATACACATTTTTAGTGATCCATCTTTCTTCCTCATGAATAACACTGGCGCACCCCATGGTGAAGCACTAGGCCTAATAAAGCCTTTATCCAGCAAGTCTTTCAGCTGATCCTTCAACTCCTTTAGCTCAGCAGGAGACATTCTATAAGGAGGGATAGATATGGGTTGTGTACCTGGTAGAATATCGATGACAAAATCAATTTCCCATTCTGGAGGGATACCAGGGAGCTCATCTGGAAATACATCTAGAAACTCATTAACTACCGGAATAGACTGAAGTGTCGGTGGTTCTGCATCTATATCATGAACGCGAACAAGATGATAAATACAACCCTTAGTAATCATCTTCCTCACCTTAAGATAGGAAATAAACCTACCTTTCGGCGTTGTTGTATCACCTTTCCATTCCCGAATTGCCTCTCCTGGAAAGTGGAATCTAACAATCTTTGTCCGGCACTCAACATTAGCATAACAAGACGCTAAATATTCCATACCTATAATGACGTCGAAATCAACAATCTCTAACTCTACGAGGTATATAAAGGTGTGACGGTCGATAATTTCTACCGTGCAACCTCGATAGACTCTCCTGGAAATAATAGACTCACCAACTAGTGTAGACACAATAAAGGGTTGATCTAACAATTGTGCTACTATACATAACTTCCCCGCAATAAATGGAGTAACATAAGATAGAGTAGATCCAGGATCTATCAAAGCATAAACACAATGGGAGAAAACAATCAATGTACCTGTCACAACATCTGGTGATGATTCGAAGTCTTGTCGGCCGGCTAGTGAATATGTACTGTTCTGGCCACTACCAGAACTAGATGCTCCCTATCTGCCTCTGCCTCTACCTCTACCTGCTGAAGTCTGGGGTCCACGCCCTCTAGACTGTGCTAATGAGGAGGAACCTACTACTGACCTGGTCGACTGACCTATGGTCGGGAAGTTCATCCACCCATGCCCCTCCAGTCCACAAGAATAACAACCTGTGGAACCTGCCTGCACCTCCCAAAATGCATCCTACTGTAAGTAGCGTAACGCAACGGGGTTGTCCAAGCCTGGCCTGAACCCCTCTGCTGCTGAGAGCCTGATGTTCATGAACCCTCACCCAGGCCTGACTGTCGCTGACGATCAAATCTACTACCCTGGAACTGGTGTGATGGAGGTCTAGGTGGCCTAGTAGAATATCGGGGTCTGGGACCACCCTGAAAATCTCCCTGTGAACCAGCGGGCCTAGCCCTCTTCTGTCTCTCTCTCTCGACCCTATCACTCATATTTTGTAGATGTCGGTGATCCTCTATTCCTTGTGCAAAGGCCTGAATTCGCAAGATATCCATATTATCATTTAGTGCAGCGGTGGAACAAGTGTCGATATAGTCTGAGTCAAGCCCTCCCACAAATCAACGCACCATGTCATGAATCGTATCAACAAATGCTGGTGCATATCTAGCCAATGAATAAAATCTCAGCCCGTACTCTCGGACACTCATGCTGCCCTGTCGGAGGTTTAAAAACTGGTCCACCCGGCCATCCCTAATCTCTCGAGGTAAATAGTGATCTATGAAAGCTTCTATAAAGCTATCCCAAGTGGGTAGAGCTGCATCTTTTCCCTTAGATCTCTCCCAACTTTCATACCACAATACTACAACATCACGCAATCAAAATGCTGCTAACTCAACTGATTCAGTCACTGAGGCATGCATGACTCTGAAGATCCTATGAAGCTGATCAACAAAGTGCTGAGGGTCCTCTCTGCGATCTGTCCCTGTAAACTGTGGAGGATTCAGGGCAAGAAATTCATGAACTCTCGAATTTCCGAGCTCTTCAGAAGGTCCGGAAACATCTGGCGCAACTTGCTAGTGCTGTGCAGCTACTAACTGTGCTAACCTATACACTGCACTCTTGAAATCCTGATCAGATGGAATAGGAGGAACTAGAGGTGGTACTGCTGGTGGAGCAGGAAGTCCTATAGCCCATGGAGGCTCCTGAAGCGGTTGAGAAGCTATAGCGGGCTGAGAAGATGTCTCCCCCTGGGTCTCACAATAGGCTACCTCCACCTGTGGTACCTTGCTGGTATCCTCACCTGCAGTTGTATCTAGCCCCTGGCTAGTTGTAGTCTGTCTGGTGTCAACCATCTCCATCTGCATACAAATATCAATTATAAGCCAGAAACCTCAACCCTTAAGACACCTCTCTATAGCACGAGGTGAGGAAAAAAAGGATAGTCATTCTAAAATGCCCGGTAGCTTCTTGCTTATCGAATATGGTGCACAACACATTTATAAACAAGACTCTACTAGACACGCCTTGCAGACTCTCTAGGATATGACGTTGCTCTGATACCAATTTTTTCACGCCCCAAACTCAAGGGGCGCAACTGGCTCTCAATGCCAAAACTGAAGCCCAAGCTGACCCTACTGAACCATTTGCTACTAGAACATGGTAGCCACATGCAATCAAGGAAACAAACAAGTATATCTCGGCTTAAAATTAAGCCCTCGACCGGCAAGGCCCCTGTCAACAGATCTATAAAAGAAACAGCTACTCTCAAGAGTTCATATAAAGAAATAGCCAACTAGAACAAAAGTCCTGATTGGGCCGTCGAGGCCACCATGACCTCTATACAAAAACTGAAAGCAGGTATATATCAAGACAATACATGAAGCATCTAGCAAGCTTCAGCAAACCAACAAACTAGGCCAGCATGGCCATAACGTAGCTATAAACCCCACACACTAGTCTGCAAGCCTCAAAGAGTGGTAAAGTTTGGCGGGATAGGGCCCCAGCCTACCCATAAAAATATATACAACAAAATTTAACAAACCTCCCAACTCTGGCAGCTCCGGAGGAAAGGGGCTAGCCAACCAGATAGAAGTCAATCCTACTGCTGAGGAGGTCTACTGGGTCGTCTGTCGGGACCTGCATGCATGAATGCACCTCCCCCAGGCAATGGGGCGTCAGTATGAAATAATGTACAAAGTATGAAAGGCTATAGACTAAATGAGCAAGTATCATAATATACCGAAAGCAATCAGGTAAGGAAACCAAAATTTAGATAAGCATGCTAACCCACTACTGAATCTAAATATACAAAATATTATCAAACAACAACCTAACCAAGCCCCCATAAGCTCGGGAAGTACAAACAACACACCACCTACCTAGGCCCCCATAAGCCAGAAGGTGCCAAATCAACCTACATACCCCTATCGGTAGCCCCTAGTCTTTGTAAGAAGTCACATAGCCCTTTTTGGCAATGATATAGCACCGTAGGCAGCGCATAGCCCTCTTAGGCAACATCATAGCTTTGTGGGATGTACATAGCCCTCTTTTACATTAACATAGCCCTGTAGGCAACAATTAACCCTTTTTGGCGTCAAAGTAGCCCCGTAGGCAACACATAACACTCTTTGGCATCAATATACCCCCGTGGGCAACACATAGCCCTCTTAGGCAGTAAGATAGTCCTCTTAGACAACATCATAGCCCTCTTAGGCAACAACATGGCCCTGTAGGCAGCACATAGCCTTATTAGCCGTCAATATAGCCTGTAGGCAGAACATAGCCCTTCTAGGCATAGATCACATTTCTGCAGCTAACCACAATAGCCCTAAGGGCAACAATAACAATCCAATAGGCTAAAACCAAGCAATTTAGCTATAATCAACCTATACGAATAGCCTCTAAGTCGTGTCCAAGATAGGGACGCTACTAACTGAATAAGAATCCCGACAAGGGAGGATTATATCCACTCGAGCAGCCAACAATCAACACTAATGGCTACAAGTATAACAACGATAACAACCTAATTACATTGCTCCAAAGCTTTAAGGAAACATGTCATAAGAAGGGAATATCCTTAACATACCTTTTTCACTGAATTCACGTGGCCTAACGAATTTTACTCACAGCCCCCCTCGCTACTACAACAAGGCAGGATCATAATCAACCAACGAAAATAGAAGATACCACGATAATCCGATAAAAGATATCTATTTACGTCGGAAATTGCTATTTGCGGCTTATCAAAAATAGAGTCGATGAAAGAAGGGTCTTACTTTGATCTTAAGTTCATAATACACCTGAAAACCTTAAAGTGTGTCCAAACCCTTGCTGTCCCAACATCAAAGTATGATATGCTACGAAATCGATAAAACAAATTATACCATGATGACGAGCTCAACGCGTAGAACAACTTTCGTCAAGGACTTAAGTCGAGAAAATATATAATTTGGTTGATCCTAGAAGTGGGTTTTCTAAGTTGTCTGGTTATTTACTTAAAAAAATGAAGAAAACTCGAAGAAGAAGATATATAAAGAGTTCCACCAACCTAGGGGACCCACCTCACGTGCCTGCTTGCGCAGTCTCACGAAAACGTGAATATCTCTCTATTCTGAAGTCTGTATGAACGTACGGTTTGATGCGTGGAAACTAGACTTGTAGACCTTCTATTTTCTAGGTTGTAGGCCCCTTAACTTTTTATAGATTGGGAGAAAACCTCCGTGACATTTGACCTAAATTTCAGAGAAATATTTTAAAATGAACTTACGATAACTTTCGGCAACTTTTATTTTGCAACTTACCTAACTTAAAAACTTGAGATACAACCCTTGAAACACTTAAAATATGACATACCACATCATTCTTAATTTATTACTCACCCTCTTTGTTTTTCCAAAAAGGTACGAATTAAATTAGAGTTCCGAAAAGTCGGGGTGTTACACTATCCATGAAAAGGTATCATTCAATAACCAATCCAAACTAGGTTTCATTAGGACAACTCTTAATCTTTGATTCAATTAGGTCAGAAAACCATTCAACCTTAGAACCCTTTATTATGTGAGAAAACCTTTCACATCATGTTTTTATGTGTTTAATGAGAAATTCTTTCAACAACACAATAACAATATCATCATCGATACTTTACTCTTAAATCATCCTTAAAACAATTGCAGATATTTCATAAGAACATGCATAATTCCATAATTTACTTTTTAAGGCTCAAAACCCACTTTAAAGCATCAAAATATAGAAAACATGGATTAGATATGGATTTCATTCTAAATTCATGTCATTCTATCAATACATGCTTATTTTCCTAAAACTCTTCCTTCATAATAAAAATCCGACATCATATACTCATTACTTGGAAAACATGGGGATTACATGGGTTCATAGGAGAATCATCATAATATCATAGTATTTGATCAATTCATGCATAAGAGATCATAATACAATCAATTAAAACAATAATCAAGAAAACCCATGACAATTGAAGAAAACCCTAACTCCATTATGGATTTCTAACTTTGAAAATAGAGGAATTTGGGAACTCCATGAATGGAAGGAATCCATGGATGAAAATTATCATCAGTTGAAGCCAATTGCTAATCTTCAATGGAGGAATTGAGACTTCACTTGAAACCCTATGTTGAATCCGTCTTCTTCAAGCTTCTAGAAAGAGAAATATCCTTGGAAGAGAAAGAACTTGATTTATTTTGGTGATTTTGAGAGAATGATATCTATTGGGAAATTTTAGGATTAAAATACTTATATAGGGGTCTTATTGAAGGGTAAACGACATAGTATTAGACTAGACTAATTAGGAAAAGACCCAATTGCTCCTGAAAATAACTGCCGACTCATGACCCACTGAACCTGACCGACAAACCGTGGTCTGACCTACGGCCCATCCAATTGGTCCGTCGTCTTGATCAGAGAGTTGATTTGGGGGTCCTGACCAACGGACCCTCGACCTGGGACCGTGGTTTGACCGACGGTCCGTTAATCAGGCCGTGGTTCTAGACCTCTATGATTGAGTTGGGCTGGCCAACCACAGACCACACCTACGGTCCGTGGTCCCATCCACGGGCCGTGGGTGGCCTCCGTCGGCTGACACCTGCAACTCCTGAAAATTGCTACTTTACCCTTTTTCAATCCGGGGTGTTACAATATCTCCCCTATGGGATCATTCGTCCTCGAATGAGATTCAAGCTAGTACGAAAAGAGTAGGAGAGAAACTAACAACCCAACCATCAATGCAGTTCATCTAAATGCATACAATCAAGGAGGACTTATCAACTCCAAGCTAGGACGTAATCAAAACATCATAAGAGGGGTGGAACTAAATCTAACAGCCCATCATGCATGCAATACACATATTCAAGGAGGAAACATCAACTCCAATCTAACATCCAGAGAGGAAACGTCGACTCCAAGCTAAAAACATACTCAAATGCATATATCCGAGGAGGAAATATCAACTCCAAGCTAAAGACAGATCACAACATCATATCAAGTAGTCTACATGTATTTCATACTCATGTGCACATAAACATGTAGGAGTCAATCAAATAAACTCATTTTCTAAAAAATTGAACTGTTTATAAATTATGCATAGTAAGTAAATCTTGAAAGCATATAAGACACATGACTCCAAAAATAAAGATCAAACCATGAGGTGTTCATTACCTCAAGCTAGAGTAGGAGTAGAACGAAAGAAATGAGGATATAGGGATATCATATCGGCATTGGCCTCCAAATTAACAGCCTCAACTAACTGATTCCTCCACTACAGTTTCACGGAAGCTAATTCTTAATTTCTCAACTTTTTGACTTGTCGGTCTAAAATCTCAACAGAAACTTCTTCATATGAAAGATTATCCTTAACTCCCAAACCTTCTAAGGGAACTATGGATGTTGGATCACCAACACATTTCTTCAACATAGAGTCATGGAAAACATGATCCACCGATGCCAACTCAATTGGCAAATCTATCTAATAAGCAACCTTACCAATACGTGTCAAAATATAATATGGGCCTATATACCGGGGACTAAGCTTCCCTTTCTTACCAAACCTCATTACACCCTTCATGGGTGAAATTTTCAAGTAAACCCATTCATGAACATCAAACTCAAGATCTCTTCTTCTTTCATCGGTATATGGCTTTTGCCAACTTTGAGACGTTTTTAACCTTTCTCTAATAAGTCAAACCTTCTATATGGCCTCATGTACCAACTCAGGACCTATTAGGGCAACTTCACCCACCTTAAACCAACCTATAAAAGATCTACACCTCCTACCATATAATGCCTCAAATGGAGCCATATCAATACTCGAGTGAGGGCTATTGTTATAAGCAAACTCAATCAATGGCAAGTGTCCATTCTAATTACCCTTAAAATCAATCACACAAGTTCTCAACATGTCTTCCAAAGTTTGGATAGTACACTCCGCTTGCCCATCGATTTGGATAAGGCCGTACACTCCGCTTGCCCATCGATTTGGGTAAGGCCGTACTAAGCTTAAAATAAGTATCAAGACCATTTTGGAAAGGCTTCCAAAATTGAGAAGTGAATTAGGTACCACGATAAAAAATAATAGACCAAGCCACTCCATGCAACTTTACCATTTCTCTGAAGTACAACTTAGCATAGACCTGCGCCGAATAGGAAACCTTGAAGGGAATAAAATAGGCCGATTTCGTCATCCGATCTACTATAACCCAAATCGAGTCATGTTGTCATCAGGTGCGAGGTAAACCAACAATAAAGTCCATATTCACATCTTCCCATTTCAAAGTAGGAATTATAATGTCTTGGGATAAACCTCCCGGTTTCTGATGCTCAACTTTCACTTGTTGACAATTAGAATACTTAGTCACAAATTCTGCAAAATCCTTATTCATCCCATTCCACCAATAGACTTCTCGTAAATCACGGTACATCTTTGTGGCCCCCAGGTGAATGGAATACCGCAAACTATTATCTTCTGACAAGATCTGTTAGCTCAAGTGAATAACATTTGGAACAGACAAACGACCTTGATATCTAAGGACACCATCTCCCCCTTGGGAGAAAGCCTCAATGGATTTTTTAAGCACTGCTTCCTTTATGTCGACCAAAATTGCATCAATACCTTGCTTAGCTTTCACATCCACCACTAAAGATGATTCTGAACCATTGTGGACCATAACACGACCCTTGATAGAGTCCACTAACCGAACACCCAATCGGGCCAATCTATGAACATCTCAAACTAACACTTTCTTATCATATTCAATATGAGCAACACTGCCCATTGATAACTGACTAAGATCATCTGCCACCACATTTGCCTTTCCGGGGTGATAGAGAACACTCATGTCATAATCTTTCAATAGTTTAAGCCACCTTCTTTGGGGAATATTTAGATCTTTCTGATTAAACACATATTGCAAACTCTTGTGGTCGGTAAACACACCTACATGAACACCATACAAATAATGCCTCCAAATCTTTAACGGTAAACAAACCTACATGAACACCATACAAATAATGCCTCCAAATCTTTAAGGCAAAAACAATCGCCGCTAGTTTGAGATCATGGGTAGGATAATTCTTCTCATGAATCTTAATTGGCCTTGAGGACTCGACAAACACTTTCCCATTTTGCATAAGCATACACCCGAGCCCAATTTTTGAGGCATCACAATAAAAAACAAAACCATTCGTCCCTTCTGGTAAAGTCAACACCGGAGCGGAAGTAAGTCCATCCTTCAAATCTTGGAAACTCTTCTCGCACGCTTCAGACCGTATAAACTTATTCTTTTTTTTATTCAAAGGCGTCAAAGAAGAGGCAATTGAAGAGAATCTCTTAACAAACCTTCTATAGTAACCGACTAAACCCAACAAACTTCTAATATTCGAAGGTGTTAGAGGTCTAGGACAACTCTTGACCGCATCCATCATCTTAGGATCTACCTCAATACCCTTACTTGAAACAATATGGCCAAGGAAAGCTACGGACCTTAGTCAAAACTCACATTTGCTAAACTTCACAAAGAGTTGTTGGTCCTTGAGAATTTGCTACACAATCCTCAAATAATCAATATGCTCATTCTCACTTCTTGAATAAATCAATATATCATCAATGAACATAATCACACACATGTCAAGGTATTGTCTAAACACCCTATTCATCAAATCCATAATCGCCGCCAGAGCATTATTCAACCCAAACGTCATTCTGAATAACTCCTAATGATCAAACCAAGTTTGAAAATCATTCTTTGGAATATCATCCTCTTTCACCCTGAACTGGTTATAACCTGATCGAAGATCAATCTTTGAAAAGTAACTCACCCCTTGAAGTTGGTCAAATAAGTCATCTATCCTTGGAAGAGGATACTTATTCTTAATAGTCACCTTCTTCATCTGATGATAGTTAATACACATACGAAGAGAACCATCTTTCTTTCTAACAAACAAAACTAGAGCACCACATGGAGAGATACTCAATCGGATGAAACCCTTATCCTACAAATCTTTCAATTGTTCTTTCAACTCCTTAAGTTCTGCCAGAGCCATACAGTAAGGAGGAATAGAAATAACTTGCATATCTGGGAGAAGGTCAATACCTAAGTCTATTTCCCTCTTAGGAGGAATACCAGATAAATCATCTGGGAACACTTCCGGAAACTCATTAACAATGGAGATCGACAGAAGAGTAGGGGTTTCAGAATCTACATCCCTTACCCTAACTAGATGGTAAGTTAAACCCTTAGTAATCATCTTTGTCGCTTTAAAACAAGAGACAAACTGACCCTTAAACATAGAATTCCCCCCTTCCACTCTAGGTCAGGCTCATTCGGAAACTGAAACTTGACTACATAAGTTCTACAATCAATAGAAACATAACATGAGTGTAGTCGATCCATACAAAGGATAACATCAAAATCGAGCATATCAAGCTCTACCAAGTCACAAGAGTAACTCTATGGGACAAGGAACCGGGACACTTTCTATAGAACCTCTTAGCCACAATAGAATCACCAACAAGAGTACACACAAAAAAAGGATCTAACAACATATTCAGAAGAACATCAAAACTCAAAGCCACATATGGCATCACAGAAAACAAGGTAGCACCGGGATCAAGTAAAATATAAACATCAAGTTGAAAAAATTTCAACTTACCGGTAACCACATCAGGAGAACCATCTTGTTCACCAGGAGTCTAAAGTGCATAGAATCATTTTTTCTTGGGAACATTGGAACCTGAACAACTATGAGGAGCTTGCCTACCCTCTCTTCCTTTAGCCGTAAGCATTGGGAAATCCTTCATTTTATGACCACTTTTACCACAACTGAAGAAACCATCCTTGCTGGCTAGGCACTTGCCCTCGTGCTTCTTTCAACACCTAGCATAACTAGACATAGGGAATGAAGATCCACTACCATTCCCTCCTTCAGGCTTAGGGTTAGACACCCTATCTTGTTGAACTAAGGAGGAGTATTGGTGGAACCTTGACCCGAGAACCTTTGTCGAAATCTACGACGACCATGTCCATCGGACGTTGCATGCAAAAAATTCCCGTCACCAGTCTTAGACTTCTTTGCTTCCTTAGACTTTTCCTTAAATTTTTCCTCTTCTATTTGTTGAGCATGAACCATAAGAGGAGAGATGTCCATTTCATTAATGGGCATGGCAGTGCGACACTCTTTAACCACCATTTTGGACACACACGAAATCAACTTACTCATCATTTCCCTTGGATCAACAACTATTGTTGGAGCATACTTAGACAATTGTGTGAACTTCAAAGCATATTCCGTTACATTCATACTTCCTTGACGAAGGTTGATGAACTCAAGAACCTTTTCTTCCCTCATCTCAAGGGGAAAGAATCTATCAAAAAAAGTAGCCTTAAATTTCAGCCAATTAGGAGGACCCACATCTTCCGGTCTCCCTTCTTTCCATTGGTTGAACCAAGTTTGAGCAACACCTTTTAGTTGATAAGCAGCCAACTCAGGCTTCTCCACCGGCGTCAGTCCCATTATCATCAAGACCTTATAAATCTCATCGATGAACTCTTGAGGATCTTCATCAATTTTAGTACCATGAAACTCCGAAGGATTCATCCTAGTGAAGTCCCTCACTATAGATGCCACCGTACCCATATTTAGGTTCAATGGAAACCACAACTTCCTTGTTTTCTTGGGCAGTCACGACATGAGTCAACACTTGAAAAACAGCCCTAAACTCTGCATTAGTTACTTGCTCGGCCAAAGGATCGACCGGAAATTGAGGAGCTTGGGGAGGAGCTTGTTGTTCCGTATTCTCCCTCACATTCCTTCTAACATAAGCTCTTCTAGTAGGCATGTCCTGTAGAGCATCGGATAAGGATTAGGAGAGAGACCGTATAAAGTTAAACTCTATCGCACGACTTTAGAGTAATGAAAGAAGCTGATTTTCCTAAACATCTTGTAGCATCTCATTCATAAATGTGGCGCGCTTCACACACATGAAGAAGACTCTACTCGAAGTGGCTTATGAGACATCCTAGGATAATTCTAAACCTTGTTCTCTAATTACCAAGTTTGTCATGACCCAGGAGTACCCCCTAGATGTAACATGGAGTATAGGACCCCGGGAGACCCCATACAAGCCACTTAGCATTCATAACATAAGAAATAGAACAAAAAGAAGTAAAACAACATTTCAAGTCCAATAGTTTTATAAAATAAAAGCGGAAGTCTAAAACACTTGTCTCAATAGCCATCTCGTTCAATAGAATGAAATTGGTCCTAGCCCATACATCATGTCCAAGACTGAAAAGATAAGAAGTAACTTAGAACAATGAAAGTCCGTCCTCGAAGCATGAGGACTCACCAAAGCTCGAGAATCTCAAAATCAACCACTAGCCACGAAATTAAGAAACCTGACTGTCGGACCCTACATTTGTAGGCAAGAGTATGCGTTAGTACATAACAATGTACCAAATATGATAGCTATGCATAAAGCTTTTAAATCATGCCAAAAGAGGAAATTTCATGACATAATTGACCAAGCTAAAATAGGAAATAAAAGGGTTAGGAAACATAAGTTATAAAACATGGGCAATGCAAGCTAACATCATTAAAACCTTTGAACACATATGCGATTCTTTTTGAAGTAGCATTAGTTCATTATTAATGTGGGAAGTAGCCTTAACCAACATAGAAACCATGTGAGCTATAACATGATCCCCCGGTGTCTCCGACACCAAAAAGGGTTGTCCTACTTGCCAAGGTAAGGACCATGAACTTCTAGCTTAGGTGGATCCACTAGCTAATGTCTATCCAGAAAATCATTCTATAGGGGTACATAGGTAACAGATATGGAGATCGCTTCTAGAAACTCAACCTCTACTAGCAGGAGAGCTTCCATCTCAATATCCTCTCGGTGCTAAGCATAAATCCCCCGGATCAGTGATTTCTTACTTGTTCTTATTATCCATGGAAGGGCACGTCATCTTGCCAATCCAAGCTAAGTCATTATCAATGGAAATGTATCATTCAATAACCAATCCAAGCTAGGTTTCATTAGGATAACTCTTAATCTTTGATTCAATTAGGTGAGAAGACCTTTCAAACTTATAACCTTTTATTATGTAAGAAAACCTTTCACATCATGCTTTTATGTGTTTCATGAGAAATCCTTTCAACAACAAAATAACAACATCATCATCGATACTTTACGCTCAAAGTATCCTTAAAATAGTTGCATAGATTTCATAAGACCATGCATAATTCCACAATTTAAATTTGAAGGCTCAAAACCCACTTTCAATCATCAACATTTAGAAAACATGGGTTAGATATGGATTTCATCATAAATTCATGTCATTCTATCAAGACATGCTTATTTTCATAAAACTCTTCCTTCATAATCAAAATCCCACATCATATACTCATAACTTGGAAAACATGGGATTACATGGGTTCATAGGGGAATCATAATAAAATCATAGTATTTCCCCAATTAATGCATAAGAGATCATAATCCAATCATTTAAATCAATAATCAAGAGACCACGTGATAATTGAAGAAAATCCAAACTCAATTAGGGATTTCTAACTTTGAAATTAGGGGAATTTGGAAACTCCATGAATAGAAGGAATCCTTGGATTAAAGCTATCATGCCTTGAAGCCAAGTGCTAATCTTCAATGGAGGAATTGAGAGTTGACTTAAAATCCTAGGTTTAATCCTTCTTCTTCAAGCTTCTAGAGAGAGAAATATCCTTGCAAGAGAAAGAACTTGATTTCTTTTTGTGATTTTGAGAGAATGATTTCTAATGGGAAATTTGAGGGTTAAAATACTTATATAAGGGTCTTAGTGAAGGGTAAAATGACATAGTATTAGAATAGACTAATTAGGAAAAGACCTAACTGCCCTTTAAAATAATTGTTGACTCATGATCAATGAACCCAAACCGATGGAGCGTGGTCTGACCTACAACCCGTTATGTTGGTCTGTCGTCTGGATTAGAGAGTTGGTTTTTGGGTCCTGACATACGGACCCTCGACCACGGACCATGGTTTGACCAATGGTCCATTTGTCAGGTCGTGTTTCTGGACTTTTGGGATTGAGTTGGGGTGGCCAACCACGGACCACACCTATAATCTATGGTCCCATCCATGGGTCATGGGTGTCTTCCATCGGCTGACACCTGCAACTCATAAAAATTGTTACTTTGCCCTTTTTCGAATTCGGGGTGTTACAGATTTTAAATGACTTTTTAGAAGTGTTTCCCGATGATATTTTTGATATTCCTCTAGAAATAGAAATAGACTTTGGTATTAACCTTCCCCAAGATATGCAGCTTATATATATTCCTCCCTATTTTTTGAGGTAGGCAAAACTTAAGGATTTAAGGGATCAATTAAAGAATTTGTTGGATAAAGGTTATCTCTCCAGGTGGTGCTCCAGTATTGTTCGTTCAAAAGAAGGATGGTTCCCTACAAATATTTATTGACTATTGTTAATTGAACAAGTTTACCATTAAAAACAAGTATCATATTCCAAACATAGATGACTTGTTTGATCAATTCTAAGGAGCGAGTTAAATCTCTAAGATTGATCTTCGGATGGGTTGTTGCCAATTGAGGGTGAAGAAGAAGATATTCAGAAGACAACCTTTCGAACTTGGTATGGTCATTATGAGTTTTTGATAATGTCTATTCGTTGACTCATGCATCGGCAACATTCATGGATGTGATGAATAGGATCTTTAAACAATATCTTGACATGTTCGTGATTGTGTTTATTGATGTTATTTTTATTTACTCACGGAGTGAGGATGATCATGTTCAGCATTTGAGGATTGTGTTTCAAATTATCCATGATCATGAATTATTCTACGATTAACGAATGTGAATTTTCATTGAGGTTTTTTTCTTTATTGGCCATATTATCTCCTGGTTAAGGTATTCAAGTTGATATTAAGAAAACTGAGGCAGATAAGAATCTACCTAGACATTTTTGCGCTTAAGATATACAAAGTTCCTTTGGTTTGGCCAGTTTTTATAGAAGGTTTGTGGAAGGATTTGTGTCTATTGATTCACCCTTGATGACATTTACTCAGAATAAGGTGAAATTCCTATGATCTGAAACATGTGATAAGAGTTTCCAAGGGTTGAAGGATAGCCTCACTTCAGCCCCTATATTGAATCTACTAGAAGGATCAGATGTTTTTGTGGTATATTGTGATGCTTTATGGATTGGTCTTGGTTATGTTTTGATTTATCATGCAATATTCATTACTTATGCTTCAAGGCACAGGAAGTTTCATGAACATAATTATCCGACTCATGATTTGGAGTTAGCAGTGGTAGTGTTTCCTCTTATGATTTTGAGGAATAACCTATATAGTGTTCATGTAAATGTGCTTACCGACCACAATAACATGAAATATGTATTCATCCAAAAGGATTTTAATCTTTGATAAAGAAAATGACTTGATTATTGAAATATTATGACATTAGTGTCCTCTATCATCTCGGTAAGACGAATGTTGTGGCGGATGCTCTTAGTCAACTATTGATGGGTATTGTTGCTCATGTTAAAGAAAGTAAGAGATATATAATTCATGATGTTCATAAATTCACTCGATTAGTTGTTCACTTGGTTGACTCTAATGAACGTTGAAAGATTGTTTAGAACGGTTATGAAATCTCTTATATAGGATGTGAAAGATAAGAAAGATCTTGATCCGGTACTAGTGCATTTGAAATAGTCGGTTTTTCAAAAATCCATAGAGGCTTTATCCCAAGGGGATATTGTGTACTACGATACCAAGGACGGTTGTGTGTTCCTAACATTGATCATTTGAGAAAATACATAAGCTCCCACTTATCAGTATTTGATTCACCCGGGAGCCACCATGATGTACTGTGACTTGTGGGAAGTGCATTGGTTGAATGAGATGAAGAAGGATATTGTAAAATTTGTGGCTAAATATCAAAATTTTCAACAAGTGAATGTTGAGCATCTGAAATTTGGTGGTTTGACTCAATATATTTTTATTCCTACGTTGAAGTGGGAATATTCTAATATGGACTTCATAAAAGATTTACCTCGTATTCGATGCCAGTTTTATTAGATTTAGGATATCGTGGACCAAATGGCCAAATCGGCTCACTTTATTTCCATAAAAACCTCATTTTCAGTGGAAGAGTACACCATGTTTGTATTCAAGAAATGGTAAGATATGGAGTACCTTTGTCCATTAACTTTAATCTTTGTACCAAGTATACATCTCAGTTTTGGAGGTCATTGAAAAAGGGTCTTGGTACTCAAGTGAAGCTTATTACGACTTTTCATCCCTAGACCAATATACAAGTCATGCGTACTATTCAGACATTAGATGATGTTTTGAGACCTTGTGTGATTGATTTCAAGGGTGATTGGGATGATCATTTTCCATTGATTATGTTGCTTTAATAATAGATATCACTCTAATATTGGAATGGCTTCATTTAAGTCTCTTTATGGTAGGAGGTGTAGATATCCTAATGGTTAGTTTGAAGTTGGTGAGATCACCTTGATAGGGCCCGAGTTAGTTAATGAGGCTATGGAAAAGGTTTGACTTATTCAGGAAAGCTTGAGAACGGCTCAAAGTTTGTAAAACTAATATGTTGATGTTTGAAGAAGAGAACTCCAATTTGATATTTATGATTGGGTTTACTTGTAATGTCACCCATGAAGGGTGTAATGAGGTTTTGAGAGAAAGGAAAGCTAAGTTCTCGGTATTTGGACCCATATCAAATTTTAAGGCATATTGGCAAAGCTGATTATGAATTTTAGTTTCCTAATTATTTAGCATTGGTACATCTGCTATTCCATGTCTCTTTATTTGAAAAAGTGTATTGGAGATTCAAAGTCTATTGTACCTTTAGAATGTTTGGGATTTAAAGAAAAATTTTCTTATGAGGAAGTTTTGGTTCAGTTTTTCGACCTGAAATTCTGAATGTTGAGAAATAAAGAAGTGTCTTCTGTGAAAATTCTTTTGAGGAATCAATTATTTAAGGGTTCTCCTTGGAAGGACGAAGTTGATATGATGTCCCAGTATCCTCATCTCTTTCCCTCTACTCCTAATCTAGCTTTAGGCATTTGTTCCAAATGGTTCATTCTTTCAGATTCATGCGTTTTAGTCATTTTCATATTTCCATATGCATGAATCTTCATGAAAAACTTGAGTTTTTATGTTATGATTTAGCTTGGAGTGATTCTCCATGTTTATGTGCATTACTGTAATCATGTTGGGTTATTAATTTCTCTGCTACACTATACATGCTAGCTTGAGTCCCATTCAAGGATGAATGTTTCCAAGCGGGAGATATTGTAACACCTCATAAATTGGAATGGATAAATGCTGAAAATTATTCTAAAGCATTTGTCTGTGAGTCCTATATATTGAATGTAGGAGTCATACGAGCCATAGGAAGTAAAGCGTAGACCTAGAGTTGAATTTTGGAAATTTGAAGTGCCAGTAAGTTAATTTATGAAAGAACATGACAAGTGTACGATGTTCTACAGATTGTAGGATAAATCAATAGAGTTGATTCAGAGATTTGATTTAAGACCCCAGTCCTACAAAAATAGTTGATGGGTTGTATTTGGTTTCACGGATCGTAGGAAACATCTGTAGAAGGGATTCTGACTTAGTAGAATTTTGGACTTGAACTTGTGTTCTACGAAAAGGGTCTGCAGACTGTAGAATAGAAGACGGATCATAGAATTGTTTCGTGGAAAATAAGATGAATCTTGGGTTTCTAAAGTTTGTTCAACGGTTGTCTAGTACACGCCGTGGAAAGTTCTACGAACCATAGGTGCAAAATGTAGATCACTTCTTACAGTTATTTCTTAAGGGTATTTCAGTGTTTTCTTCTGTATTAAATACCTATTATATGTAGTTCTTACCCTAATTATATGCTCTATAACAACCATTAAATTCCTAAAACTACCCCCAACTTTCTCATTCTCTATAAACCCCAAATCCCACAAAAATTCATCCTCCCAAAATTCTCTCAAGACACAAGTAAAAAGGCTTAGGTTCCAAACTTCAATTCTCCTCTTTCTCCATTTCATATGAACTTTGATCAACAAGTTATATAAGAATTCACAATGGATCCCATTCATCCATAAGGTCCTAAATGATCTCTATTCTACAATTAAATTTTGACCAATTATCTAGGTATTCATGTAAATCTCCATGGGTTCTATTTGATTATGATTCAATTATTTCGTTTCTATCTTATTTTGAATTATTTGATTCAGTTACATATTTTCCAATTGATTTCACATTAACCCATGCATTAATCATGATTTTGACTATGAATTTATTGAGAAAAGCTTATGAACTTATGAGTCATGATCATGAATTTGATAAAGGATATATGCATATTTTATGAAGAGATGAACTTATTATTTAAGGATGCTTTAAAGTTAGTGTCTATAGATTGTGTAAGGCTTCTCACATAAATATAAATCATGTGTAAAAAACTCCTCTATGATGACTTAAGATTGGATTGGTAGTTTAATTTTGCCTTTCCAAGTATAATGTTATAATTATGAATATAAATATTTTTTTCATATTTTCCTTAGCACCGAGAATAATTTTATATGGAGGCTCTCTGGTAGTGGAGGTCAGGTATATAGTAGAAATCGTTTTGACCATAACTACGTGCCCCTGTAGGATTGGCATAAGTTACTAAGCTAATGGATCAACCTAAGAAAGCAGTTTATGATCCTTACCTTTGCAAGGAAGACATCTCTCTTTGGTGTAGGAGAAAGACACTAGGTTCCACGTTATAGCTCACGTGGTCTATGTCGGTTAATGGTAAACATCCCAAAGAAATGAATTAAGTTAATCCAATGATTTTACGAATATTTCATTATCATTTAAGATGAATTGAAAATATTTATGACTTATTGTTCTTTTAGAAGCTTTTACTATGATTTAGCTTGGTCATGCATATCATGTTTTAATGTCCCCATATGCTCATGTTTCATATTTGTATGAATTTTCCCATACATAGTACATTTTATGTCTTAATGCATACTTGTGCATACATTTTCTAATAATGTAGGGCCGACGCTTCTCCTCCTCTCGTTCGGGGATTGTGGATTGCTTTGTAGATTGAAGATGTGGTGAGTCCTCATGTTTCAAGGGCCATTTTACCCGTGTTTACTACGTGCCCCTGTAGGATTGGCATAAGTTTTCAAACTTTGTACGTGGTGTATGAGTTACGTCCCAACCACACTTATGATTTTTAGAATGGCTTGTATATACATAGATTCATGATTCCGCATTTACTTTTAAAAACTTATTTATGATATGTGATTTCTTACCTTTATCTCTCTTAGAATACTCTATTGACGTTGAATGTATGTGAAGTGTCTTGTTTAGGGCCTCTCGAGGTCTTATACGCTATGTTACGTCTAGTGGGTACTTTGAGTCGTGACATCCTTTAACACCCATGGCTTATTACATCATCCAATAACTTTGTGAACTCTTTCTTAGACATGATGTTCAACTTTTATCCTTCTATGCTTATAGCTAGTTCTTTCTACAGAAGATCAAGTGTTGTCCAGAATGGTCAAGATTGATAGAGTTGTGCAATCTAAGACACTTTTGTTCCAGCAATTCTCTATAACTACCCATGCCTCTAATACAATCTCATCTTCAAGTTTTCTAAAGTATAAAATGATATAGAATATTTTCGTGTGTCCAGTCACCAAACACTACTTATCAATGAAGATGTGGACTAACTTTGGCCAAGAGTCAATATTATCCGGTTGAAGCACTTGGTACGCTGATTTTCCTTTACCTATAAAATAGAACACAAACATATTGCGCTTTAATGTTTCAACATATCATATGGCACTATACTTTTCACAAGCATTCATTAAATTTCTCGAGTGTTGAAGAGTATCTCTATCCTAAGGATGATAGAGTAGTCGTTGACTTTGGGATCTCTTTCAATTGAATCTTGTAAGGAAATCAATGTTATCTTGGGTTATTCAGTTTTACATGGTATTGTTGTGATCATTCATGGATCTCAATAATATGATGGTGCTGGAGATTCTCTATATATTGTGAAAGTTTTCTCTTAATGAATTTATAGTTGATGCACTACTAACAACCTTAGCATCTCTGGTGTGGCGAGATAAGTTTGCCTCATTGATCTAGTAATGCGTAGCACTAGCCTCCTCATAAGTGTTGTCCATCAGTGAACCCTCTATGACATGGACTTGTTAACTGCATCTAGAGATCTCTAGAAGCTTTCTAGCACCAGCTCATCTGGAAGCTTATTAATCAGTCATTAAAATACCTTCATTTTAAATGAGAGCCAAGCTTCATAGAATGCTTCACCTGGAACATGTTTGAAGTTGTTGATCTTAACCCTAAAAAGGATATGTCTACTTGGAAGAAATAACCTCTAAAAATGCTTCTTCTGCAGCAACTTCGCTAGCAATAGCCTCAACTATAACCTTATCATTGTTGTCGTCAACTATTGACATATTTTTCCTTTATTGCCTAAATCTTATTTTTATTTTTGGGTCAATGGGAACCAAGGAGATCCTAGACTCCTCGTATCGAGCATAAACTATGGAAAACCCCGAAATGGATAAAAATAAAAACCAGTGCAATTTGAAAAAATTAATAGCTACTTATTAGATTTTCATGCAACTTCAGAGTCTAAGTTGATCAGCCCAGAAGTAGTGCAAGAATTTTGATGTTTCCCAAATTACGCACTTAAGCGAGATGAAAGCAATCGATTGAAAAATATAATATACTAGGTTGAGGTTGAATACAAAATAGAGCAGTGTTAGAGATCACTAAAGTTTTATATTGATATGCTAATTCGTAACTAATATTGGGTATTGGGTGGTTTTAGTTAAGAAATTACTTACTACTTGGACTTTTATCAATAATATATACGAACTAGCGTTATAGTTCTGTTATATCATTAGATAATTTGAAAGAAATTAATTAGGTGTGTTTATTGTTCAAATCTAACAAATCTATAAGTCTTCTAAAGACTCTTGGTCCAGTTAAGAGAAATTACTAACTACTTGGACTTTTATCAATAATATATATGAACTAGGGTTATAGTTCTGTTATATCATTAGATAATTTGGAAGAAATTAATTAGGTGTGTTTATCCTAAGTCCTTACCACCACTTGGTTGTCAAATTAATTTTTTCATTCATCAAAATACTCAAGTAAGTTATCCTCGCTCGATCTCAAGCTATGAGATGGAGGTTGGTAGTTCTAACTACTTTTTAATGATCTTTCTTCCTAATCTTAATTTATTTTGTCAAGCATGTCAGAATGCATGCGAGTTCATAATATTTTGTCACGACCCAGGGGTACCTCCTAGATGTAACATGACGTATAGAACCCCGAAGGACTCCATACAAACCACTTAGTTATCATAACATAAGAAATAAAACGATAAGAGTAAAACAATAGTCCAAGTCCAAAACATTTTATAAATGATAAATGAAAGTCTAAACATTTTGTCTCATCATAGTAATCTAATACAATAGAATGAAATTGGGCCTAGCCCATACATCATTTCCAAAAGACAAATACATGAAAGAAACTGAATACAATAAACTCCGTCCTCGACGCATGAGGACTCACCAAAGCTCGGAAAATCACGAACTCAACTACTATCCATGAGACTCGGAAACCTGTCTGTCGGACCCTACATTTTGGGAAAATGTAGACAAGAGTATGCGTTAGTACAAAACAATGTACCAAGTATGATAGTTGTGCATAAAACATTTAATACATGCTAAGAGGTCCATTTCATTTTATGAAATGCAATTGACCAACCTAAACATGATATAAAAGAGTTATAAAACATGAGTCATAAAATCATGGTCAATGCAAGCTAACTTCATCTTTAAAACCTTTGAACTCATGTCAGATACTTCTTGAAGTAACCTTAGTTCATTATTACTTGTGGGGAATTATACTTAACCGACATAGAGACCATGTGAGCTATAACATGATCCCCCGGCGTCTCCCACACTGAAAAAAGTTGTCCTATTTGCCAATGTAGAAACATGAACTTCTAGCTTAAGTGGATCCAATAGCTAATCAACCTATGGGGGAACATAGTTAAGGGATAAGGAGATTGCTACTAGAAATTCGGCCTCTATTACGGGAGAGCTTCCATCTCATGCGATTGTTTCTAGAAACCCAACCTCTACTACGCGAGAGCTTCCATTCCATTATCAATATCCACTTGGTGCTAAGCATAAATCCCACATAATAGTCATTTCTTAATTAAACTCATCATTCATGGAAAGGTGACCTTGGACAACCAATCCAAGCTAGTTCATTAGGATAGCTCTTACTCTTTGATTCAATTAGGTGAGAAAGCCTTTCAACCTCAGAATCATTAGTATGTGAGAAAACCTTTCACATCATGCTTAGGTGTGTTTATGAGAATATCCTTTCAACAACACAACAACAACATCATCATTGATACTTTACTCTCAAAGCATCCTTAAAACGTTTGCATAGATTTCATAAGTCGATAATTTACCTCTTGATGTTTGAAATCCACTTTCAATCATAAATGCTTAGAAAACATGGGTTAGATATGGATTTCATCATAAATACATGTAAAGCTTGCAATACATGCTTAATTTCATATAACACTTGCTTTATACTCAAAATCCAACATCATATGATTCATAATTGGAAAACATAGGGATTACATGGGTTCATGGGGAAACTATCATAAAATCATCATAAAATCATCATATTTCATCAATTCATGCATAAGAGATCATAATCCAATTATATAAATCAATAATCAAAAGAACCCATGGTAATTGGAGAAAACCCTAACTCAATTGGGGAATTCTACCTTTAGAAATAGAGGAATTTGGGAACTCCATGAATGAAAGGAACCCATGGATGAAAACTATCATACCTTGAATCCAAATGCTAGTCTTCAATGGAGGAATTGAAACCTTGACTTGAAACCCTAGGATGAATCTTCTTCTTCTTTTTCAAATTTCTAGAGAGAGAAATATTTTGAGAGTTCTTCTTTTGTAAATTTGGAAAAATGAAGTGAATGGGCTAATTTGGGGGTTGAAATTACCTATATAGTGGTCTTAGTGAAGGGTAAAACGACATAGTATAGGAACTAATTAGTTAGGAAAATACCCAACTCCCCTTAAATATAACTGCCAGCTGACCACCAACGGACCCCAGTCGACGGACCGTTGTCTGACCTACGGTCCGTCCTGGTGGACCATTGTTCGTAGTCAAAGACCTGATTTTGGGCCCTCGAACCATGGACCCCGACCATAGACCGTGGTCTGACCTATGGTCTGTAGGTTAGGCTGCAGTCCTGAGCCTCACAACTTCCCTTAGGTAGGGCCATTCACGGACCACACCTATGGTCCGTTGTCCCATCAACGGGCCATCGGTGTCCCTCGTTGGTGGCACCTGCATTTTTCCTAAAACTTATTTTTTTTCCTTTTTTAGTTACGGGGTGTTACAATATCTCTCCCTTGGGACCATTCATCCTCGAATGAGATTTAAACTGGTTCTAAAAAGCTTAGGGGAGGAACTAACAAACCAACCTAACAATGCGATGTCACGATCCATGAGTACCCCCTAGATGTGACAAGGCGTATTCAACCCTGAAAGGTCTCATACAAGCCCCTTAGCATATCATAACATAAGATAAAAAATATGATGTGGAATTTAAAAACTTTTATCCATCCAATCGAAGTCTTTTATAAAAGCAAGCGGAAGTCTAACTTGTCTTAATTAGCCATCTAATACAGTCTTTGAATCAACAATCGGGTCACAACCCTTTCAACATAATCCGAAACACAAACGACTTAGAAAGAAACTACTAATGATCCATACGTCCTCGAATCTTGAGGACTCACCACAAGCTAGGAGAATAGTCAATCCAATCTTTAACCACAAGAAGATGACCTTAAGAACCGGAACCAACACTTTGTGAAAAATGTAGAAAATATGGGTTAGTACAATGCACTAAGTATGATAGCCATGCATAAAAACCTTTAAAATATGCTAAGCAGGATATTTTAGTTGAAAACCATGCTATGTGCCAAGTTTGAGAAACATCATGAACTTTAGTGTACAAACATAAGTCACAAGCATATTCAACATATAGATCATCATAGCATAATAAAATCATACCATAAGCACCCTCCAAATGTAGTTGTGCAATGCGCGAGTAAGATCCCATACTCCTACTCATACTAAGTAATGCTTCTTGAGTAGTCATAGTTCATAGTTCATGCTACCATAGTCAATACTTACATCATAATACCAAATAGAACCATCTTATAAGTAACCCTAAGTTATACTTGTGCAATGCATAGATAAAGATCACATAATCCCACCTATACTAAGTACCACTTTTAGGTCACCATAATCATACTTACAATTCATTATTCTCATCTTAAGTTAATACTCATAGACAAGGAAACCTTCACATTTACTAAGTCATATCAAGGAAAGCAACTCATAGCAATAATCCACATTAAGCATACTTCATTACATTTAGCCTTCATGTCAACATACATAGTAGTATCATCATAAGCATATTCATTTCATGAATGTTGATTATATAAAGGAACACACCCTAACTACTCTTAAAGCCTACTTGTGCAATGCATGGATGAAGTCCCATACCCCCACCCACACTAAGTAGTGCATTCTTGAGAAGCCATAGTTCATTATCATTCATTGTGGGGGTAAGCCCTAACCGACATAGACCATGTGATCAAATCATGGAATCTCGGTGTTACCCACACTGAATAAGGGAGTTCTACTTTCCTAGGGTAGGACCGTCAATTTAGCTTAGGTGGATCCACTAGCTAGTAACTTATGTGGGTACATAGTTTATGGGATAGGGAGATTTCTACTAGATACCCCGCCTCAACTCACGTGAGGGCATCCATCTCAAGAGATTGCTTCTAGAAACCCAGCCTCAACTCACGTATGAGTTTCCATCTCTATTAATATCAACTCGGTGCTTAGCATTATTCCCCATGGAGTACTTAACATTCATTACTTTAGTTCATTATTATGGGATACTAGATTGTTACTAGAGACCCCACCTCAACTCACGTGAGGGCATCCATCTCAAGAGATTGTTACTAGAAACCCCACCTCAACTCACGTGAGAGCTTCCATCTCTTCCAAACATTCATTCATCATATAGTTCCTAGATTCAAGAGGTGAGAATATCCTTTCAACCTAAGAATCCCCTATTGTGAGAAAAACCTTTCACAACATCTCTTCATCATTCATTAGTGTATAATTGAGAATAGCTTTTCAATCAACATATCATGATTAACATAATCATAGAAACTTCATTATTACTTCTTCATAGGTGTGTGTGTGTATGTGAGAATAGCCTTTCAAAACACCACAATTACATCATAATCATAATCACCTTCTTCTCAAGTATTCATAAAGCATGTACGTAAACATCATGATCATACAAAATTCTCATAATTTTCCCTTCAAGGACCATTAATCTTAATTCACCAACACATATAGAATTACTACAATAGACATGGATGATAACATAATTTAAGTAATCAATTCATACATTAATAATTCTACAACATTCTAATAACATCAATCAATACCCACACTTTAAGATCCACTTTGAAAAAATGGAGGAATTCATGAATTCTTGAGGAATTAATCATAAAACAGTAGTAAATCATCAATTTGATCATAATATAAAGTAATTAAATCATTGAAATTATTTTTGAAAAGGAATCCATGACTTGGAGTGAAACCCTAGCTTTTTGGGGAATTTCAAGTTGTGAAATTGAGTTTTGAAAGGACTCTATGGGTGAAGGATACCCATAGATGAAAAGCCACCATACCTTAGGTGAAGAAATCCAACAAATTCGTGTGAAAAATCCTCCTTCTTCAATCCCTAACTTGATCTTCTTCTTCTTCTTCTTTGGAGTTCTAGAGAGAAGATTTTTGAGAGGGTTTGGTTTTTGATTTTGGAATTGAGGAATTATTATTTTAGATGGTTAGTTTAGGTGGGAAAAATACTTATATAGGTGTTAAAAATAGGCTTAAAACGACACCACATAACCATTAATTAAAAGGAAAATCCCCAAAAGACCCCTGGACTTAACTGCCAAATGGCAGTTTCAGGTGTGACCTACGACTAGGGACCCACGGACCATGGGTGGGACCACGACCTGTGCTGGTGAACCATTGGTCATGGTCTGGGGCCTATTTTTGAGGGGCTTGACCCACGACCCCCACTTACGGGGTGTGGGTGGACCTAAGGGGTGTAGGTTCCCCTCGTGGGTCACTGCCCAGGTCACATTTTTGGGTCTTTCCCTCAAGGACCCATGGTTGGTCCTTGGGGTTTAGGCCTTGACGTTCTAACACTAAAACATGAATTTCAAGGTATGGCGAGGTACTTTCAAGGCTTCTAACCCTAACGTCAAGGTCTAGCTTAGCATACTAGTTTTATGTTGGATTCTAGTTTAGTCTACAAATTTCCGGAATGTTACAATGCAATGCATGTAACCAATGAGGAACTATCGACTCCAAGCTAGGACTTTCTCAAAACATCATAAGAGGGGTGAAACTAACTCTAACAGCCCATCATGCAAGCAATGCACATAAACAACGAGGAAACATAAACTCCAAGCTAAACATACTCAATGCATCATACGGAAGTAGGAACTATATGTAGCAACCCAATATGCATGAAATTTCAACATTTCTCATAGTCAAGGAGGAACTACCTTCTCCAAGCTAAAAGCATGCTCAACAAAATCTCGTAGAGCCTATATGCACTTCACTCTCAAAAATCATTGCTAAAGCATGTTCATCAACTCATCTCATGAAGTCTATAGGCAACTCATACTCAATGCACAACAACATGAGAAAGAATCAAGCATGTAAACTCATTTTCTTTGAAAACATAAGTTTTCGTGAACATGCATAACATAAGGAAATCATGGAAACACATAAAAAACATGACTCCAAAACAAAGGTCAAACCAAGAGGAACTCATTACCTCAAGCTAGAGTAGGAGTGGAATGAAAAAGATGAGGATATCGGGACATTATATCGGCGTCGGCCTCCCAAGTAGCATCCTCAACTAACTGATTCCTCCATAAAACTTTCACGGAAGCAACTTCTTTTTTTCTCAACTTCTTAACTTGCCGGTCCAAAATCTCAATCGGAACTTCCTCAAAAGAAAGACTATCATCAACTCAAAACCCTTCTAGGGAAACTATGGATGTCGGCTCACCAACACATTTCTTCAATATAGAGACATGGAAAACTGGATTCACCGATGCTATCTCATTTGGCAAATCTAGCTCATAAGCAACTTTACCAATACAGGTCATAATCTGGTATGGGCCTACATATTTGGGACTAAGTTTCCCTTTATTACAAAACCTCATTACACCCTTCATGAGTGAGATTCTTAAGTAAACCCAATCATGAATGTAAAACTCAAGATCCCTTCTTCTCACATCAGCATATGACTTTTGCTGACTTTCAGCCGTTTTCAACATTTCTCTAATAAGTCGAACATTCTCTATGGCCTCATGTACCAATTCGGGACCTATTAGGGCAACTTCACCCACCTCAAACCAACCTATAGGAGATCTACACCTCCTTCCATATAATGCCTCAAATGGAGGCATATCAATACTTGAGTGATAGCTATTATTTTAGGCAAACTCAATCAATGGCAAATGGTCATCCCAATTACCCTTAAAATCAATTACACAAGCCCTTAACATATATTCCTAAGTTTGATAGTAAGCTCGTCTTGCCCATCAGTTTGGGGGCCATACTAAGCTTAATCTTAGTGCCAAGACCCTTTCGGGATGACTTGCAACACTGAGAAGTGAATTGGGTACCACAATCGGAAATAATGGACAAAGGCACTCCATGCAACCGTACCATTTCTCTCATGTATAACTTGACATAGTCCTTCACCGAATAATAAACCTTGACGGGAAGGAAATGAGCCGATTTTGTTATCCGATCTACTATAACCCAAATCGAGGCATGTTGTTGCCGGGTGCGAGGCAAACCAACTATAAAGTTCATATTCAAGTCTTCCCACTTCCAAGTAGGACTGTAATGTCTTGGGATAAACCTCTCGGTCTCTGATTCTCAACCTTTACTTGCTGGCAATTTTGACACTAAGCCACAAATTCCGTAATGTCATTCTTCATCCCATTCAACCAATTGACTTCCTGCAAATCACGATAGATCTTGTTGGCTCCTGGATGAATGGAATATCGTGAACTATGGGCTTCTGCCAAGATCTGTCCCTCAAGCCATCAACATTTGGAACACACAAACGACCTTGGTATCTAAGTACACCATCTCCCCCTTAGGATAAAGCCTCAATGGATTTCATAAGCATCGGTTCTTTCAATTCTATCAAAATTGGATCAAGACCTTGCTTGGCTTTCACATCCGCCACAAAATATGATTCAGAATCATTGTGAACCATAACACCACCCTTGGTGGAGTCCACCAATCGAACACCTAATCGAGCCAATCTATGAACATCTCGAACCAACTCTTTCTTTTCTTCATCAATATGAGCAACACTACCCATTGACAACCGACTAAGAGCATCCGCTACCACATTAGCTTTAACGGAATGATAAAGAAAATTATGTCATAATCTTTCAATAACTCAAGCCACCTTCTTTGGCGAAGATTTAGATCTTTTTGATTAGACACATATTGCAAACTCTTGTGGTCGGTAAACATATCTACATAAACTCCATACATAGTACATCCAAATCTTTAAGGCAAAAACGTCCGCCGCTAATTCAAGGTCATGGGTAGGATAATTCTTCTCATGAATTTTAAGTTTCCTTGAGGCTTAGGCAATAACTTTACCATTTTGCTTAAGCATACACCCTAGACCAATTCTTGAAGCATGAAAATAAACCACAAAACCATCCGTCCCTTCCGGTAAGGTCAACACCGGCGCGGAAGTAAGTCTATCTTTCGACTCTTGAAAACTCTTTTCACACCCTTCGGTCCATATGAACTTACCCTTCTTTTGAGTCAAATCCGTCAAAGGAGAGGAAATTGAAGAAAATCCCTAAACAAACCTTATATAGTAACCGACTAAATCCAAGAAACTTCTAATATCCGAAGGAGTAAGAGGTCTAGGCCAACTCTTGACCACATCCGTCTACCTAGGATCTACCTCAATACCCTTACTTGAAACAATATTTCTAAGGAAAGCTACGGACTTTAAACAAAATTCACATTTGCTAAACTTTGCAAAAAGTTGATGGTCCTTAAGAATTTACAACACAATCCTTAAATGATCAATATGCTCATCCTCACTCCTTGAGTAGATCAAAATATCATTAATGAACAAAATCACAAACATGTCAAGGTATTGTCTAAACACCCTATTCATCAAATCCATAAACGCCGCTGGAGCATTAGTCAACCCAAACGATATTACCAAAAACTCAGAATGACCATATCGAGTTCATAAAGCCATCTTCGGAATGTCATATTTTCTCACCCTCAATTGGTGATAACCCGATCAAAGATCAATCTTAGAGAAATAACTTGCCCTTTGAAGTTTGTCAAATAAATCATTTGTCCATGGAATAGGATACTTATTCTGAAAAGTCAATTTCTTCAACTAACAATAGTCAATGCACATACGAAGAGAACCATCCTTCTTTCTTATGACCAAAACTGAAGCACCCCTTGGAGAGACACTCAGTCGAATGAAACCTTATCCAACAGATCTTTCAATTGTTCATTCAACTCCTTAAGTTCTGCCTGAGCCATAACGGTAAGGACGAATAGAAATAGGTTACGTATATGTGAGAAGGTCAATACCGATGTCTATTTCCCGCTCGGGAGGAATACCCGGTAAGTCATCTGGGAACACTTCCGGAAACTCATTTACAATGGGGAACGACTCAAGAGAAGGGGTTTTAGAATCTACATCCCTCGCCCTAACTAGATGATAAATACAACCCATAGAAATCATCTTTCTAGCTTTAAGACAAGAGACAAACTGACCCTTAGGCATAGAATTTCCCCCGTTCCACTCTAGGACAGGCTCATTTGGAAACTGAAACTTGACTACACGAGTTCTACAATCAATAGAAGCATAACAAAAGTGCAGGAAAACCATACCCAAGATAACATTAAAATCTAACATATCAAGCTCTACCAAGTCAACAAGAGTAACTCTATGGGACAAGGAAACGGGACACTTTCTATAGACCCTCTTAGCCATAATAGAATCACCAACAGGAGTAGAGACAAAAAAAGTTTCTAAAAACATATCAGGAAGCACATCAAATCTCATTGCCACATATGGCATCACAAAAGAAAAAGTAGCACCAGGATCAAGGAAAGCATATACATCTAGTTACAAAAATTTCAACGTACTGGTAACCACATCTCCTCACCAGGAGTCTGAAGTGCATAGAAGTGGTTTTGCTTAGGAGTGTTAGAACCCAAATCAGTAGGAGGAACTTGCTTGCCCTCTCTTCCTTTAGTCATAAACCTTGGGAAATCCCTCATTTTGTGACTACTTTAACCACAACCATAACAACCATCTGTGCCGGCTAGCCCTCTTTACCTCTCTAGACTTTTTCTTAAGTTTTTCCTTTTCAATTTGTTGTGCATGCACCATGAGATGAGAGATGTCCATGTCATGAATGAGCATGGAGGTTTGACACTCTTTAACTACCATTTCTGACACATACGAAATGAACTTACTCATTCTACTCCTTGAATCCGCAACCATTGTGAAGCATATTTCGACAACTGAATGAACTTTAGAACATAATCCCTCACACTCATACTCCCTTGCCGGGGGTTAATGAAATCAAGCACCTTGGTTTCCCTCATCTCAAGGGGAAAAGAACCTATCAACAAAAATGGCTTTCAACTTCTCCCAATCAAGAGGACCCGCATCTTCTGGTCTCGCTTCTTTCCATTGGTTATACCATATTTGAGCCACTCATTTTAGTTGATAAGTGGTAAACTCCACTTTTTTCCACCGGTGTAACTCCTATGATAATCAAAACCTTGTAGACTTCATCAATAAACTCTTGAGGATCTTCCTCAACCCTAGAACCATGAAACTTTGGAGGATTCATCCTTGTGAAGTCCGTCACTCTTGAAGCCGCCGTACCCACATTTGGCTTCACAGGAACCGCAAGCTACCTATTTTCTTGGGCCGTCACCATTTGAGCCAACACTTGAAAAGAAGTCCTAAACTCCGTATTCAACACTTGCTCGGCCAAAGGATTGACCGGAACTTTAAGAACTTGGGGAGGAGCTTCTTGTTCCTCATTCTCCCTCACATTCCTTCTAGCATAAGCTCTTCGGGTAGCCATATCCTGAAGAACATAGGATAAGGATTAGGAGAGAGACTCTATAGAGTTAAACTCTATTGCACGAATTAAGAGTGATGAAAGAAATGGAGTTTCCTACTCATTTTGAAGCCTCTTATTCATAAATATGGCGCGCTTCACACTCATGAACAAGAGTCTACTAGACGTGGCTTATGAGACAACCTAGGACCATTCTAAACCTTGTGGTTTGATTACCAAGTCTGTCACGACCCAGGAGTACCCCCTAGATGTAACATGGCATATAGAACCTCGAAGGACTTCATGCAAGCCACCTAGTTCTCATAACATAAGAAATAGAACAGTAAGAGTAAAACAATATTCCAAGTTCAAAACATTTTATAAACAAAAAGCGAAAGTCTAAACACTTTTGTCATCATAGCCATCTAATACAATAGAATGAAATTGGGCCTAGCCCATACATCATATCCGAAAGAGAAATACATGAAAAAATTGACTACAATAAACTCCATCCTCGAAGAATGAGGACTCACTAAATCTCAGAAAATCACGAACTCAACTACTAGCTGCGAGACTCAGAAACCTGTTTGTTGGACCCTACATTTGGGAAAAATGTAGCCAAGAGTATGCGTTAGTACAAAACAATGTACCAAGTATGATAGCCATGCATAAAATATTTAAAACATGCTAAAAGTGACATTTCATTTCATGACATGCAATTGACCAAGCTAAACATGATATAAAAGAGTTATAAAACATAAGTCATAAAATCATGGTCAATGCAAGCTAACTTCATCTTTAAAACCTTTGAACTCATGTGAGATACTTCTTGAAGTAACCTTAGTTCGTTATTACTTGTGTGGATTTAGCTTTTACCGACATAGAGACCATGTGACCTATAACATAATCCCTTGGTGTCGCCCACACCGAAAAAGGTTGTTCTACTTACCAAAGTAGAACCATGAACTTCTAACTTAAGTTGATCCACTAGATAATCAACCTATGGGGTCACATAGATAAGGCATAAAAAGATTGCTACTAGAAACCCGCCCTCTACTAAGGGGGAGCTTGCGTATCATGAGATTGATTCTAGATACCCCACATCTACTACGGGAGAGATTCCATCCCATTATCAATATCGACTCGGCTAAACATAAATCCAACGGAATAGTCATTTCTTACTTGACCTCATCATTCATGGAAAGGTTCCCTTGGACAACCGATCCAAGCTAGTTCATTAGGATAACTCTTACTCTTTGATTCAATTAGGTGAGAAAACCTTTCAAACTAAGAATCCTTACTATGTGAGAAAACCTTTCACATCAATCTTAGGTGTGTTTATGATAATGTCCTTTAAAAAACAAAATAACAACATCATCATTGATACTTTATTCTCAAAGCATCCTTAAAACGTTTGCATGGATTTCATAAGAAAATGCATAAGTCCATAATTTACCTCAAGAGGATCAAAACCCACTTTCAATCATAAATGCTTAGAAAAGATGGGTTAGATATGGATTTCATTGTAATTACATGTAAAGCTTTCATTACATGCTTAATTTCATACAACACTGGCTTTATACTAAAAATCCCACATCATATGCTTCATAACTTGAAAATACAGGGATTACATGGGTTAATAGGGAAATCATCATAAAATCATCATATTTCATCAATTCATGCATAAGAGATCATAATCCAATCATATAAATCAATTATCAAAAGAACCCATAGTAATTGAAGAAAACCCTAACTCAATTGGGGAATTCTACCTTTAGAAATAAAGGAATTTGGGAACTCCATGGATGAAAACTATCAGACCTTGAATCCAAATGCTACCCTTAAATTGAGGAATTCAAACCTTGACTTGAAACCCTAGGATGAAGCTTCTTCTTCTTCAAGTTTCTAGAGAGAGAAATATTTTGAGAGTTCTTCTTTTGTGAATTTGGAAGAATGAAGTGAATGGGCTAATTTGGGGGTTGAAATTACTTATATAAGGGTCTTAGTGAAGGGTAAATGACGTAGTATAGGAACTAATTAATTAGGAAAAGACCCTACTCCACATAAAAATAACTGCCAGCTGACCACCAATAGACCCCAGTCGACGGACCGTGGTCTGACCTACGGTCCATCCTGGTGGACCGTCATTCGTGGTAAGAGACTTGATTTTGGGCCCTCGAACCACGGACCCCAACCACGGACCGTGGTCTGACTTACGATCTGTAGGTCAGGCCGTAGTCCTGAGCCTCACAACTTCCCTTAGGCAGGGCCATCCACAGACCACACCTACGGTCCGTGGTCCCATCCACGGGCCGTGGGTAGCCCTCGTGGCTGGCACCTACATTTTTTCACAAAACTGATTCTTTTCCCTTTTTTGGATACGGGGTGTTACATATTTGAAACTATTAAGAAAGAAATTTTGATGAAAGAACCTTAATACACAATGATCTACCCTCCAAGAGATGATCTTAATGTAAATAATCTATCATTATCATCCTTACTCTAAGTTCCACAACCTTATTTATGTGTTATCTACTTATTAAAAGATACTAATAATAACTAAAGTAATTAAAACAACTAATAAACATAAATATAAAACACACTAAACATTTTTTTTATTAATGCATTTCTTGCAAGAGAATCTTTATCGTTACACTAAAATATTCTAAAAAAAAGAGTAATTGACCCTAAGAAATAAGAATGTTAAAAACTCTATACTATTGTGAATCCCTAACTTCTATAACTAATGGTAATCCCTAATAATAATTAGTAACCCCAAGAGCATCATCATACTGATATATTTATAATACTGGGTCAAAATTCTAATCCAAGTTGAACTATGTTTTGAATAGGTAAACACCCGTAAACAATTATTGGGTCACAATATAGAGCCCAATGTGTGGCGCAAGGGGAATGGCATTGGGTTCATCTTAGACTCTTGCTTCCTTTTTGAAGTGTTACACGTTCATCATAAAAAAAATTGTTTAAATTTTTTACTATTTGATAGGTGCGGTGCAGGGTCCATAGCGTGGAAAATACCCTAACGCCGTATACTCCATATTTGTAGTCTCTGTAGTTGTGTTTAAATTCGGGACACTTCACTTTATGTTCCAATCTTTCTTTTGGTTAGCCTTGCTATTATTTCATTGAAATGAACCTAAACAAATCCATTATCTCATCACAACAAACATACGATGAAAATATGGAAATTTATAAAATTATACTCTGAACATAGCTAAATTATGGGTAACTTATTTGGATTGAATGCATAAATACACCCAAATCATATATAAGTTTTAACACTCCGTTTCTCTCTCATTTGATGCTCTCAACTTTCCAAATTCATAAGAGACCTCAATAAAGGCTTTGTCTAGGGTGGAAAGCATTCCAATCTAGTTCCTCTCAATAATTCTTGTTCTCTAATGTATTTAAGGCTTAAATGACACACCCCATTGTAACACCTCGTATTTAAAACGAAGCAAAATTGCAGGTTTCCCAGATCTGGTGCCAGTACCGATGGAATAATCAAAATAACGTATGTGGGGACTATAGGTGGCATGTTCAGAAGAGTTAAAATTATCAAGTCCTAGTACTCTTTTACGGTTCACCAGTTCGATCCGTCGTTCCAAGTACGCGTCGTAGGTAGTTCTCGTAGATGAGTTTTAAATTTAGTGAAATTTTGAAGGTCGACGTTGGGACATACGATTGGGATGTACGGTCCGTATGTGGATTCACAAACTGTACATCGGGTCCTGTCGTTGGGAGTCCAAAAGTGTAGTCTCTAAACCCATCAACGGATGACCAGGATGGTCTGTAGTTTGACCTACAGATCGTAGGTCCAACCGCCGATGGGGTCCAAAGTTTTTTTTAAAGAGGCTTTTGGGTCTTTTCCTAATTGTTTTACCCTATATTACATTGTTTTTCCTTCAACCCAAGACCCTACATAATGATTTTAAACCTGAAATCACCCAATTCAATTTATTCTACTTAATTCCCAAAAAATTATCAAGTTCACCCTATCAAATATTTCTCTCTCTAAGGAAGAAGAAATCTAGGGTTTCAAGGCCAAGTATCCAATTCACCATTGGATTGAGGGCTTTGAACTCCAAGGTATGATAGTTATTACCTATGGAGATCTTCTCTCCAAAGGATTTCTCAAATCCCCAATTTTGTAAAGTTAGATTTCCTAATCAAATTAGGGTTTTTATTCAATTGCCATGGGTGCCTTTCAATGTTGATCCAAATGAATTTTTATGTCTTCTTATGCATGAATTGAAGTAATTGCATGCTTTTAATTTGAATTCCCATGGACCCAAGCATAACCCATGTTTACTAGACCGTGATGATCAAGGGTGGTTTTTGAACTATGAAAGATGAATTTATTAAGATATGCATGTTATCTATTAAATTGAAGAAAATGGTTTAAGTTGCTTTGAGAGTAAAGCATCAATGTTGTTGTTGTTGTTGGGAAAGGATATCTCACATACTACTCAATACATGAATGTGAAAGGGTTTTCTCACATAAAGGATTTTTAGGGTTTAAAGGCTTTCTCAACCTAATTTTGAATCAAGATTTAGGAACTATTCTAATGAAATCTAGCTTGGATTGGCTAATAGATGTTCCTTCCATGGATGATAAGACAAGTGTTGATTACCCATGTCTCTTACAGTAAGAAAAGTAAAGACTACTAACTTTTCCCTGGGATTTATGCTTAGCACAAAGTTGACAAGAGGAGATTACTCATGTCACATAAATTATGTGCCACCATAGTTTTATCTTAGATACACATTAGCTAGTGGATCCACTTAAGCTAGAAGTTTATGCTTCTTACCTTGGAAAGTAAGGACAGCTCTTTTCGCTGTGGGATAGACACCGGATTCCATGTTATATCTCACATGGTCTATATGTCGGTTAATGACTACTTCCCACAATAATGAACTAAGGTTACTTCTAGAAGTATCTCACATGTGTTTTGAAGATGATTTTTACTTGCATTTCTCATGATCATGATTATGTTTTCTAACCTTTTTATTATGGTTTAACTTGGTCATTGCATGTCATGTAATGTCCTTTTGAGCATGCTTTTATAACTCTTATGCATTGCTATCATACTTGGTACATTTTATGTACTAACGGATACTCTTGCCTACATTGTTTCACTAATGTAGGGTCTGACGTTCCTATTCCGCATCCTCATGGCTAGTGATCACATTAGTAGCTTTTGAAGATTGGTGAGTCCTCATGTTCCGATGACCAAACCCTTTATTTCTTATTGTCTTTAATTTTTCATATTGTATGTGATGTATGGGTTACTTCCCAATCAGTCTTTGAGACTATGTTAAACTTCCGCTACTTTTTGACAAACTCTTTGACATAAAACTGTCTTGAACTCTGTTTATATTCTATTATCTAGTATAATGCATGTTATGTGTCTTCTGTAGGGCCTCTTGGGGTCCTATACACCATGTCACGTATAGGGTGTACTTTGAATTGTAACAAACTTTGTATCTAGAGCACAAGGTTTAGAAGGGTCCTGCGAAGTCTCTAAGCCACGTCGAGTAGAGTCTTGTTCATGAGTGTGAAGGGCGCCCCATTTATGAATAAGAAGATATAAGATGATTAGGAAACTTCACATCATTCATTACTCTAAAGTCGTGCAATAGAGTTTAACTCGACGTGTCCGTTTTGTAATTCCTATATGATGTTATTCAGGATATGGCCCATGTCACGACCTAGGGGTACACCCTAGATGTGACATGGCATACAAGACCCCGACATGCCTCATATAATCCACACAGCTTTCATAGTTACGATAATAGAAATTCGGTAAGAATAAAACAATTTCAACAATATCAAAGTTTCATAAAATGAAGCAGAAGTCTCATACAACTTGTCTAAAAAAACCATCGAGTATAATAGAATCTTGGGACACAGCCTATAGTACAGTGTTCAAAATATAAAATTAAAGAACATAAGAGAAATGGTGGAGAAATCCTCGAATTTTATGAGGACTCACAAATCTTCAACCTTACCTTTACTATGGATCCTAGCCACGGGAATGAAAGTCGGGAGCGTCGGAACCTACATTTGGATAAAAAATATAGGCAAGTGTATGCATTAGTACAAGAATGTACTAAATATGATAGCTTGCATAAACATCAACATAAGCATAAGAGTTAGACAATATAAGTCATAAGCATAATAAATGGACATAATAGATCATTTCAACATAAAAGGAATACTTCGTGAAGTAACCTCAAAGCATACTTAGCCAAGACATGGGTAATCCTCCACTAGTCTTACTCATCATGGATGGAAATCTCAAGCAATAATCAAAGCTCATCACCTATCATAACATTTTTTTTAGCTTATCTTTTATAGACATGGGGTATTGCCTCTTGCCTTCCTATAAAGGATCATATGTAGTCACCTCTTGCCTTACATAGAGGATCATGGGTACTCCCCCCCATGTCCAACTTATGGGATCATGGGCACTCGCCTCCATGCCCAATATCACATGACACGGGTAATCGCCTCCATATCATTATTTAAGGATCATGGGTACTCACCTCCATGTCCAATCATCATAATAGGAACGAGGGGAGTCACCTCTTGTTCAACATGAAGGAATAAAGGTAGTCGCCTCTCATCCTTCTCATTTAGAGGTCAAGGGTAATCGCCTCTGGCCTCATAATTTTTCTTAGTCTTTTAGCTTAGATTCATTTTAGGTTAGGAATCCTTTCAACCTAGAATCATTCAATGTGAGAAGCCTTTCACATTCATACTTAAGCAATTCATGTGGGAACTATCCCTTCCAGTACAATCACATCAATAATCAACAATTCATAACATACATGCTTCACTCTCAAAGCAATCTATAACATAATCATCATACATGCTTCAATCTCAAAGCGATTCATAATGTATCTTATTCATCCTACAAGAATACATCTCACCCATAAATTCTCCTTTCATGGATCAAATCCATTTATATCAAATTCATCTTAGAAACATGGGTAAAGCATGGGTACATGTAAATTCATTCTAAAAATATGTATTCCACTCAATTCATGCATAAACAGTCATTACCCAATCAATTGGATCAACCTCTATCAATACCCACAACTTAGAAGAAAACCCTAACTCAAATTGGGGAATTCTACCTTTTCAACTGGGGATTCTTAAGGGCTCCATGGATGAAAGGAATCCATGGATGAATAAACCTATCATACCTTGTTATCAAAGCCCACAAGGAATTGGAGAATGGAGACTTGAACTTGAGCCCTAGCTTCACCTTCTTCTTCAACTTCTAGAGAGAGAAATATTTGGAGATAAAGAACGTTGGGTTTCTTTTGGTGAATTTGAGAGAATGACTTGGATGAACTAATTTAGGGGTTGAAATCACTTATATAGGGGTCTTAGAAATAGGAAAAATGACGTACCATCAATATAAAATAATTAGGAAATGTAATGACTTAAAGCAATAAAAGGTTCGATCCTCGGAACATGAGGACTCACCACTAGTAAGTATAGCCAAAGTGACTTCTAGCCACAGGGTGGAAAAACTGAACGTCAGACCATGCATTTGAGAAAAACAGTGTAGGCAACAGTATGCGTTAGTAAAAAAATGTATCAGGTATGATAGCAATGCATAGAGATATAAAATTATGCTCGAAAAGACCTTTCATGTCATGCAAAGACAAAGATAAAACCATAAGAAAGAAGTTAGAAAACATCATCATAATCCTGGTCAAATGCAAGTGAAACTCATCTTTCGAACCCTTGTGAGATACTTCTTGAAGTAACCTTAGTTCATCATTATTGTTGTGGTTAGCCTAAACCGACATAGAGACCATGTGAGCTATAACATGGAATCTGGTGTCTGCCCCACACAAAAATGGGGTGTCCTTACATTCCAAGGAGAAACCTTAACTTCTAGCTTACGTGGATACACTAGCTAATTTTTATCTAAGACAATCGTTGTCCATCTAAGACAACCTTCCTATGTTGGCACATAAGTATGAGATAAGGAGATTGCTACTAGAAACCCGACCTCTAGCTACGACAGAGCTCCCATCTCAATATCCTCTAGGTGCTAAGCATAAATCCCACGGAATGGTCATCAACTAGCCAATCAAAGATAAATTTCTTTAGAATAGCTCCTAAAACATGATTCTGAGTTAGTTGAGAAAACATTTCAACTCTTAAGAATCCTTATGTGAGAAAAACCTTTCACAATCATGCTTTCATGTGTATGTGAGAAATCCTTTCAAACAAACAATAACAACAACATGGATGCTTTATTCTCAAATAAACTTAAATCAGTTTTCATCAATTTCATAAGGACCATGCATATCTTCATAAATTTTTCTTTCATAGTTGAAGACCCATATTATATCATCTTAGCTTAGAAAACATGGGTTATGCATGGTTTCATGGAGATTCAACTTTAAATCATGGAATTATCTCAATTCATGCTTAATAGTTCATAAAACATTCAAATAAATCAACATTGAAAGGAACCCACGACATGGAAGAAAATCCTAACTTCAATTGGGGATTTGTAACTTCAAAATTGGGGAATTTAGGAAATCTATGGAGGAAATAGTTTCATAGATTAAGTCTATCATACCTTATAGTTCAAAACCCACTAGCAATGGTGAATTGGAGACTTGATCTGGAAATCCTAAGTTCACTCCTTCTTCTTCTTCTTCTAGAGAGAAATATTTGTGGAGGATGAACTTGTTCTTCTTTTGTAAAATTGAGAGAATGAGTTGAATTGGGTGATTTTTGGGATAAAAACTTTTATATAGGGTTAAAACGACATGGTATTGATTTAAAATAATTAGTAATAGACTCAAAATCCCCTGACTTAAAGTTGACGCAATCATTACACGAAACCCTTCATGGTCTGTCAAGGGTACCACAAACCGTTTAGTCATCCGTGGTCCTTGATTTAAGGCTAGAGGAGAACCCCCTTCTATGTAACCCACTTGAAGGCCCATCAACCTCACCACGGGCAGTTTAGGCTTCCATGGGAGGGACACCTACCATGCAGGTTCTTGGATCCTACCATCAGCCTGCTAATGGACCATGGTAACCTTCACGGCCTATCTAGGGAAACGTGGAGGGTTACATAGTCCACTTTTGGGCATTTGAATTTCCCACTTGACCCCTTTCTAGCCTTTCTTGAATGTAAGGTGTTACAATATCTACCCCTTGGGAACATTCGTCCACAAATGAGATTCAAAATATCACAAGGAAGGTAAGAACTCAAACCTAACAGCCCAACATGCATGCAATTACAAAAATGTACATATCCAAAGAGGAAACATCAACTCCAAGCTTAAGAATGTTCAAAACATCATTTCATATGGTCTATATGCAACTCATATGCAAATCCACATTATCATGAAGAAATCAATCAACTAACTCATTTGCTCAATATTTAAGCTTCTTTTCATGAACATGCATAAATGATGAAATCACGGGAATATCTAAGACATAAGACACCAAGAGACTAAACACTGAGGAAATGAGTACCTCAAGGTAGAGTAGGAACGGAGGGAAAGATATGAGGATAACCGGATATCATATCGGCCTCGGCCTCCCAAGTAGCATCCTCAACTAACTAATTCCTCCAAAAAATATTCATAGAAGCAATTTCTTTATTTCTAAACTTTTGAAATTTCCGGTCTAATATCTCTAGCGGAACTTCTTCATAGAAAGTCTATCCTTTATACCAAGACTCTCTAATAGCACTATAGATGTTGGATCACCAACATATTTCTACAACAAGGAGACATGGAAAATCGGATGTACAGATGCCAAATTATTAGGCAATTCAAGTTCATTAGCAACTTTACCAACACGCCTCCAAATCTAATGTGGGACCACATAACGGGGACTAAGCTTCACTTTCATTCAAAAATTCAGTACACCGTTCATGGGTGAAATTTTCAAGTAGACCCAGTCATTCACATCGAACTCAAGATCTCTTCTTCTAACATCGACAAAAGACTTTTGCTGACTTTGTGCCATTTTCAACCTTTCACTAATGACCCGAACTTTATCCATAGCCTCATGTACTAACTCGGTGCCTATCAACGCAACTTCCCCCATTTCAAACCAACCTATAGAAGATCTACACCTCCTACCATATAGAGCCTCAAATGGAGCCATTCAAATGCCTGAGTGATAGTTATTATTATACATAAATTCAATCAAAGGCAAGTGATCATCCCAATTACCCTTGAAGTATTACACATGCTCTCATAATATGTTCCAATGTTTGGATTATACGTTCCGCTTTCCCATCGGTTTGCAGATGAAAGCTCATGTTAAACTTAACATGAGTACCAAGACCCTATTGGAAAGATTTTCAAAACTGAGAAGTGAATTGGGTACCACGATCGGAGATGATGGATAAGGGTACTCCATGCAACCTAACCATTTCCCTCAAATACAACTTAATAAATTCCTCCGACGAAAAGAAAATGAGCTGATTTCATCATTCTATCTATTATAACCCAAATCGAATAATGTTGTCACTGGGAGCAAGGTAAACCAACAATGAAGTCCATATTCAAGTCTTCCCACTTCCAAGTAGGTATACTAATGTCTTGGGACAAACGTCCTGGGTTTTGATGATCAACTTTCAGTTGTTGGCAATTTTGATACTTAGCCAAAAATTTCGCGATATCCTTCTTCATTCTATTCCAGCAATAGACCTCTCGAAAGTCACGGTACATCTTGGTGGATCCCGGGTGAAGGGAATATCAAGAACTATGGGCTTGTGATCAGATCTATTCTATCAAGCAATCTTCATTGGGAAAACACAATTGACCTTAGTAACGAAGCACACCACCCCCCCGGGAGAAAATCTTCTACGAACTCTTTAAGCATTGCTTCCTTCAATTCAACAAAATTTGGATCAAGACCTTTCTTGGCTTTCACAGCCATCACAAAAGATGATTTTGAACCGTAACACCACCTTTAGTAGAGTCGACTAAACGAACAACCAATCATGTAAATTTATGAACATATTGAACCAGCTCCTGTTTATAATTCTCAATATGAGAAACACTACCCATCGATAACCGACTAAGAGAATCCCCCACCATTTTTGCCTTGTCGGGGTGATAGAGAACAATCATGTCATAACCCTTTAGTAACTCTAGCCACCTTCTTTGGCGAAGATTTGGATCTTTCTGTTTAAACACATATTGCAAACTCTTGTTGTCGGTAAAGACATCTACATGAACACCATAAAAATAATGTCTCCAAATCATAAGAGCAAAAACAATTGCCGCTAGTTCAAGGTAATGTGTAGGATAATTCTTTTCATGAATCTTAAGTTGCTTTGAAAAATAGGCAATGATTTTCCCATTTTACATACAGACACATACTAACCTAATCCTAGAGGCATCTCAATAAAGAAAAAAATTGATCAGTTCTTTCCGGTAAATTTAACACCGGCGCAGAAGTAAGTCTATGTTTCAATTCCTAAAACACTTTTCACATGCTTCAGACCATATAATATTAGTCTTCATTTGGGTCAATGCCGTCAATGGAGAGGTAATCAAAGAAAATTCTTCCACAAACCACCTCCTATAGTAACCGGCTAAACTCAAGAAACTTCTATTATCATAAGGGGATAGAGTTCTCGGCCAACTCTTAATCGCATAAATCATTTTTGGATCTACATCCATAGCCTAACCGGAAAAATATTACAAAGAAAAGCAACGGACCTTAACCAAAACTCGCATTTTCAAAACTTTGCAAAGAGTTGTTGGTCCTTAAGGGCTTGCAACACAGTCCTCAAATGATCGGTATGCTCGTCTTCACTTCTGTAATAAATCAATTTATCATCAAAGAACATAATCATAAACATTTCAAGGTATTGTATAAATACTCTATTCATCAAATCTATAATTGCCGTCGGAGGATTATTCAAACCAAACGACATAAATAAAAACTCATAATGACTATACCGAGTTCGATAAGCCGTCATCAGAATGTCACCTTCTTTCACTCTCAATCCATGATAACCCAATTGAATGTCTATCTTAGAGAAATAACTTGCTCGTTGTAGTTGATCAAATAAGTCATCTATCCTTGGGAAAGGATATTTGTTCTTAATAGTGACCTTATTCAATTCCCGTGAAGCCTAATAATCTCTCTAGTATAAAGCCTTGTATAGTCTTTAGCTCTAAAATAAGCCTGACTTGTAAGAAGTTGGCTGAGTTTGTTAGTCTATCAACAATTACGACAGGATCGGGGGAATCCAGTAATGAAATCAATATTAATCGCCTATGATTTCAACAATGGAATGTCTATCTCTTAGAATACCCCAACAGGCTTCTGGTTCTCAACCTTCAAATGTTTGTAGTTAGAACATTGTACCACAAACTGGGCAATGTCCTTCTTCATCCCGTGAAACCAATAGATCTCTTTGATATCATGGTACATCTTCATCATACTAGGGTGAATAAAATAATATGAATGATGTGTCTCTGCCATAATTTTTTGCCCAAGCTCTGCAACATCCGAAACACAAAATTGACCTCTATATCTTAGAACACCATCTTCTACTATATAAAATTCTAAAGACCTTTTGTCTTGAGCCTTAGCTTTGAACTGATCTATGTTGGGGTCCTTAAACTGTCATTCCTTTACCTAAAACAGTAACACCTCAGAATCTAGTAGGCTAAGCAAGGGACCAAGTGAAAGGTCAAAAGGCAAGACTGAGCCTGGGCACCGTTCACCAAGACCTACACAAGCCGTGAAGGGCACCACGAGGTTTGGTGAGGCTCGTGAAGGTTCACAGTGCCTGGCAAAAAATGGCTCCCCTCCCACAAGCACCTAGACGACTCGTGGTGGCCACCACGGCTCGTGGTCGTGCCCATGAAGGGGAGAAAGTAGCCACTCCAAGGCTAGCACTTCTCACGAGCCACCTAGACGGGTTGTAAATTCCAAGATGGCTCATGGTGTGGGTTGTGAGGTGAGTGAAGAGTTAAGGGAGTTTTTCCAAGCCACATTTCAAGGACCACGGCTGCCACCACGGCCCGTGAAGTCCTTAACAGCTCGTGTGGGCCTCCATCTGGAGATTCACGTCAACTGTAAGTTAAGGGCAGTTGGGTCTTTTTTAATTGTTTTATCTTGATACTACGTCATTTTGCCCTTACCTAGAACCCCTATATAAGTTAATTCAACCCCAAAATTTACCTATTCAGGTCATTCTCTTAAACTTACCAAAGAAGATCAAGTTCTTACTCTACAAAATATTACTCTTTCTAGAAAACTTGAAGAAGAAGGGTTCAACCTACGGTTTCAATACAAGTATCAAATTCCACCATTGAGGGCAAATTTTTGTCATTGAGGAATGATAGTTTTCATCCATGGATTCCTTCCATTCATGGATTTTCAAATTCTCCTATTCTCAAAGTTAGAATTCCCTAATTGAGTTAGGGTTTTCTTCTATGTTATGTGTTTCTTTAATTATTGAACTAATTGATTGAGTTATGATCTCTTATGCATGAATTTAGTTAATCTGATGTTTTTACAATGATTTCCCATGAACCCATGTAATTTCCATATTTTTCAAGTTATGAGTATATAATGTGGGTCTTGGGTTATGAAAGAAGAGTCTTATGAAATCAAGCATGAATTGATAGAATTACATGACTTTGTGATGAATTTCTATGAGTCTATGTCTAACCTATGTTTTCTAGATGTTGATGAATGAAAGTGGGTTTGGAACTATGAAAAGTGAATTATGGAATTATGCATGTACTTATGAAATTAATGTAAATATTTAAAGGATGCTTTGTGATTGAAGTATCAATGAGATTGCTATTGTTGTGTTGTTAAAAGGATTTATAATATACACATGTAAGCATGAACTGTGAAAGGTTTTCTCACATGATAAGAGTTCTTAAGGTTGAAAGGCTTTCTCACCTAAAATGAACAAATGTTAAGGAACTATTCTAATTTGGAGGCAAGAGGCGATTACCCATGCTCTCTAATTAGATTACATGAGGGGATTACCAATGTTACATGATGTAAGGACAAGTGGCGATTACCCATGCTCCTTTAAGAGCTAAGATGAATATGAATAAGAACTATTTCATGGAAGTTAAGCTTAGAACCAAGTGGACAAGTGGCGATTACCCATATCCCATAACTATGTGCCAACATAGGATTGTCTAGAAAGACATTAGCTAGTGGATCCACTATAGCTAGATGTTCATGGTCCTTACCGTTTCAAGTAGGAAAACTCTTTTCTATGTGGGAGACACCAGATTCCATGTTGTTAGCTCACATGGTCTTATATGTCGGTTAAGACTACTTCCCACAAACAAGTAAATTTATGATGAACCAAGGTTACTTCAAGAAGTATGGTAAGTATGTTTTAAGATGATGTTCACCTACATTAATCATCTTTTATGATTCATGCTTTCTAACCTACTGATTTCATGTTTTTAGCTTGATCATTGCATGCTCGTGAAAATGTCCTATTTTAGCATGATTTAAATGACTATATGTCTGGTTATCACACTTGGTACATATTTTGTACTAACACATAATCTTGCCTACATTTTCTCAAATGTAGGGTCCAACTATAAAGGGTCTCAATTTTGTGGCTAGAGGTTGACTTGAAAGATTCCGAGCTTTGGTGAGTCCTCAAGCTTCGAGGATGGAGTTTCACTATTTTCAGTCTTCTTTCTTAATTTCAGTTTTGGACATGATGTATGGGCTAGGCCCAATTTCAATCTTATGTACTAGATGGCTAATGAGACAAGTGTTTAGACTTCTGTTATATTTTTATTAAACTTTTGGAACTTCAAATGTTGTTCTTTACCTCTTTTCATTCTATTTCTTATGTTGTGAATTCTAAGTGGCTTCTATGGGGCCTCTTGGGGTCCTATACGCCATGTTACGCCTAGGGGGTACCTTGGGTCGTGAAAAACTTAATAATCACAGCACAAGGTTTAGAAAGCTCCTAGGAAGTCTCATAAGCCACGTCAAGTAGAATCTTGTTCATGAGTGTGAAGCGCACCACAATTATGAATAAGAGGATACAAGATGATTGGGAAACTCTACTTATTTCATTACTCTAAAGTCGTGCGATAGAGTTTAACTCTATAAGGTCTATCTTCTAATCCTTATCCGATGCTTTACATAATATGACTACTCGAAGAGCTTATGCTAGAAGGAATGCGAGTGATAATGTGGAACAAGAAGCCCCACCTCAAGCTCATCAAGCTCTGGTCGACCCTTTGGCCGAACAAGTTACTAATGCGAAGTTTAGGGCTGCTTTTCAAGTGTTGGCCCAAGCAATTACGGCTCAAGCCAATAGAGAGGCTGGGGTTTCCATGAACCCAAATGTGGGTACAACGGCATCTAGAGTGACGGACTTCACTTGGATGAATCCTCCAGAGTTTCATGGTTCTAAGGTTGAGGAAGATCCTCAAGAGTTCATTGATGAAGTTTAAAAAGTGTTGATTATTATGGGAGTGACGCAAGTGGAAATGGCAGAATTAGCCGCTTATCAACTGATGAGTCTGAGATTTCGACTCATTTGGGCTTTGTTTTGATAGCTTCTGTGTCCTCAAATGCCTATTTTATTCTCTAAACTAATATTAAAATGTTGATTTACAGCTATGAACGCTAAAGAGCAAGGGAAAGACATGACCAGGTTAAAAAAAAGGAACAAAAGAGCTGAAGAAGTGAAGAAAAAGAAGTCCTAGCGATCGCCAAGACTACTCAGCACACCGCCGAGTGGCTTTTCTAGCTCGCCAAAAGATCCAACATGCCAGCCCTGGAAAAAACCAAGTTGGCGATGGAAGTGGGAAGTCGGCAGATCGACGATCGATTCCGCAACATCAACTAGGATAGCCCAAAGTTACAGAACTGGAGATGCTGAAGGCCAATGCAACTTGGTGATAGAAGAGAACATTCGGCGGATCGCCGACCCACTCAGCGTGGTGCGACTTAAGCCGCCGAGTGGATTTTCAGGCTATTTTTTGGGAAACTATAAATTGGATTTGAAATGTAATTTTCAGGAGATTCCGATATTCCAGTCCCACTTCTGAACAGTTCCCATTTTAGACTTAGTGTTTTCTCTGAATTTTTATGTTGGAATTGCATAATTTTGGAGGATTTGGAAAGTTGGTCTTTGAATTGCATTCTTAGAAATCATTGTAAAGGCTTGGAGACTCTTACCCAGATCATGGCTAATGCATTTGGTAATCTTTTCTCTGTGTTTACGATGTGTAGCTAAAGCCCCAATTCTTAGGGTGTGATCATGTGTTTATTTGTCTAATTATCATATGGGTATTGTTGTTTGATGATGAAATTGCTGTTTTAATGTGGGCTTAATCCTTAGCTGATTTTTAATCTATGAATTGTAGTTGCAAATGCAATTATACTTTTGATTTCTTAGCTTGCTTGAGAAAGGAGTTTTGGAACCAAACCTTTTGATTAATGATTTGTGGGTATTGGGTCATCATTGGTTCAACTCGAGATAGTGAATCTTGAATCCAATCTTGCCCATCTAGCTCTAGAGAGTGGATGTATTAAGGTTGTGGGTTGATTACCTTGTTAAGCTTGTTGATGTTTGAAAGAAATCACCTGAACTGTAATAGTGGTTCGAGAGAAAACTATTACACTTAAAGCCTAGCCTACCCACAGTGTTTCAGCATTTCATTGTTAGATTTCATTTACCCATCTAACATAATTATCTTGTAAATGATCACATCCCGAGAATTCCTCTATCTATTGTTATTTTTCCCTGTTTTCATTGTTGTTTCAGCTGTTCATTGCAAATCCAAACCCCTATCTGATATCATTGTCACCCCTTTAGATTTATTTGTATGATTTCAATAATTTTCATTCCTATCACCGTTTTAGAACATGTTTCTACCTCATAACTAAATTTTAGACACGTACCACTCTCTGTGGGTTCGACCCCAACTCTTCGTTGGGTTTTATACCGACTAACGATCATTTGCACCTAGAACTGGAAGAGGTGTGCTTGAAATGTTAAAACAAAATGGCACCGCTGCCGAGGAGTTGTGTTTTTTGAAATTCTGTTATTGAAATTTGAATTGTGATCTTTTTGTTTTATGGTTGAATCGACTTACCTTGTTTTGTGATGTTGTTGGCTGCTTGTGAACAGAGGATGAGATGAGTGTAAATAGAAGTAACGGTAGCCAACTTGGCCACCAAGAAGACATCGGTAACATGAACGATGTCAATGACACTCAAGTTGGTCATTTTGGTGAATCGTAAATGAGTATCCTCGTCATGCCACGACGTTAAATAAGGGGCTTCTTGGGAGGCAACCCAAGTGTTTAAGTTTTTAATATTGTTGTTTGAATAACGAGTGTTGACTGTGCAAGTCAAAAAGTTTAGATTTTGGGAAAATGGGCAGTTAAGCGAGCTAGAAGTCCAGTCAGCGAGCCCGACTTGTACCGCCATTTGAACCACCCAGCTTGTTGGTGGTTCTGTAAAACTCGACGAGCCAAAGTGCTACTCGGCGCATCGCTGAGTAGGGCGGTGACATAAGTTAAAGATTCATTAAGGTGAAACCGTTTAAAATTCAAAATTCTCTCTCATTTCATACATTTCGACTTCCGAACTATTACATCCGTATAGTTTCTTACTTTTTGTTTGGGATCGATAACTCGAGGAGGATATTTTGATTCTTTGCTAGCCTAACTTTTCAAATTCTCTGTATCTGAGGTTGGTTATCTGAACCTTGCTTTACAATTGGTTGTAGTCAAATGCATGATCATTTTGTAGTTGTTATTTATGCTTGGTGTTGCTTAGTTTGTCGTGTGATGGTTCAATTTCCCATATTTTGTTGAAATCGTGATTAACTGACCGTAAATTGTGAAATCCCATGCTTTTGTGTGTTAAATGGATTGGGTTCTGTTGAATGTCTTGTGGGTCTAGTGTGGGTGAAGTCTGAGTAATCCCGAATTGTGCAAATTTTTGGATTTTTCTATCTGGTTTTGATCCATTGTGTTTGTCTGTTGTTTTGAATTGCAAATGGTTTTGATCTAAATTTTAAAATTTTGCCACCTCTTGTGTGTGTGGTTGTGACTGTTCTTGTAAAAATTTGAGTGTCGGTTGTGATCAATACCGATGATTTGAATAGTTCTCTTAATTGAACAAAATGAATGTGTGGCTACGATGAGGCAAACGAAGTTACATAGGCAATATGTGAACTTTGAGCATCTTGTGGTGACGATCCTATTATCGATGAAGTCTCTTGTGATGAACATTGCACGCTACCTAGAAAGTGTGGAGTCTTGTTTGATCATTATATCAATGCCTTGTATGGTGAGGTAGTATTGAACATTGTTCTTGATGACACCTAGAATTTGCCTCGTTAGTCCAGTTCATTGAGTGATGCAAGCAATAGACATGATCTTAGGCAAAAAATTTCAAGAGTGATCCAAATTGACAACATACCTCTTTGTGGCAACCCCTGTGTGAAGTGTGAACCTTGCTTGACCCTTTTTGAGCCTAACCGTTTCTTGGAAGAAACTTGAACAATTGTGACCTCTTTTTACCCCTTCACCGATAACTTCATGAAGAATGGTTTGTTTGAATAGCCAACTTAGGCTAAAATCCTAAGTTGGGGGTACGGTGAAAAAGAAGGAGAATCAAGAAGTGTTAAATATTCACCCGAGTTGGACTGTTTGGAAAATAATGGAACCCCTCGATATATAAGAAAAGATAAAAAGAAATGAAAAACAAGAAAGAAAAGAAAAGACTGAAAAAGAGAAAAAGTTGTGAAAATAGCAAAAGAAATGGGGTATCTGGTGATTCATGTCTAGTTGAATATTGGAGTGGAATATGATCATATTTGAATGAGTAAGAGAAGGAGAAAATAATTTTCAAGCCATACTTCATGAAGGTAGAAGCCACTAAGCCTAAATTGTCATACCTTTGAACTCAGCCTCATTACAAGCCTTAAAAAGACCTTTTTGATCTTTAGTGAGCTGAAATGAATGTTGATTTGAAAATAAAGGCAAGCCTATGGGTGGAGTCATGCATGTGTTCATCTTTCTGAGTGTGAGAGTTGTCTGTGATTCCGGAGCCTTAAATTGATGAGAAATCTTGTGTGAATATGGAATCATTTTTGTTGTGAGGGCATTTGAATACCTCTGTTGAGCTTGAACTTGCATTTAAAGCAAGGATTGTGAGCTTGAGTACTCTTGATGATGGTGAGTCACAATTTGAAACTTTGAGTGCACAATTGATCATTATATGGGTAATTTGAACCTTGTTGTGCGCATTTATGTTGAGTCTTATGAAACACTATTTGTAGAAATCCTTATTGAGCTGTTGATCCAGAGTTTTACTGGAGGACAAGCAAAAGTTTAAGTTGGGGTTGTTGATGAGTCCGAGATTTCTACTCATTTGTGCTTTGTTTTTATAGCTTATGTGTCCTCAAATGCCTATTTTATGCTCTAAACTAAGGTTAAAATGTTGATTTTCAGCTATGAAGGCTAAAGAGCAAGGCCAGGACATGACCAGGCAGAAAAAAAAGGAACTAAATAGCTGAAGAAGTGAAGAAAAAGAAGTCCTAGCGATCGCTAAGACCACTCGGCGCACCGCCGAGTGTCTTTTCTATCTCGCCCAAAGTTCCAGCATGCCAGCCGTGGGAAAAACCAAGTTGGAGACAGCAGTAGGCAGTCGGTGGATCACTGATCGATTCCGTGACACCAACAAGGATAGCCCAAAGTTACATAACTGGAGATGCTGAATGCCAATGCAACTTGGCGATAGAAGAGGACATTCGATGGATAGCCGCCCCACTCGGCGTGGCGCCACTTAAGCCACCGAGTGGATTTTTAGGCTATTTTTCAGGAAACTATAAATTGGATTTGAAATGTAATTTTCAGGAGATTCCGATATTCCAGTCCCAATTCTGAATATTTCCCATTCTAGACTTAGAGTTTTCTCTTAATTTTTGAGTTGAAAATGTATAATTTTGGAGACTTTGGAAAGTGCGTCTTTGAATTTCATTCTTAGAAATCACTGTAAAGGCTTGGAGAATCTTACCCAGATCAAGGCTAATGCATTTGGTAATTGTTTCTCTGTTTTTATGATGTGAAGCTAAAACTCTAATTCTTGGGGTGTGATCATGGGTTTATTTGTCTAATAATCATATGGGTATTTATGTTTGATGATGAAATTGTTGTTTTAACGTGGGTTTAATCATTAGCTTAGTTTTAATCTATGAATTGTAGTTGCAAATGCAATTATACTTTTGAATTCCTATCTTGCTTGAGAAAGGGGTTTTGGAACCAAACCTTTTGATTAATGATTTGTGGGTATTGGGTCATCATTGGTTCAACTCGAGAGAGTGAATCTTGAATCCAATCTTTCCCATCTAGCTCGAGAGAGTGGATGTATTAAGGTTGTGGGTTGACTACCTTGTTAAGCTTGTTGATGTTTGAAAGAAATCACATGAACTGTAATAGTAGTTCGAGAGAAAACTATTACACTTAAAGCCTAGCCTACCCACAGTGTTTCAACATTCCATTGTTAGATTTCATTTACCCATCTAACATAATTAGCTTGTAAATGATCACATCCCGAGAATTCCTCTATCTATTGTTATTTTCCCCTGTTTTCATTGTTGTTTCAGTTGTTCACTGTAAATCCAAACCCCTATCTGATATCATTGTCACCTCTTTAGATTTATTTGTATGATTTCGATAATTTTCATTCCTATAACCGTTTAGAACATGTTTGTACCTCATAACTGAATTTTACAAACGTACCACTCCCTGTAGGTTTGACCCCAACACTTCGTTGGGTTTTATAGTACTAACGATCGTTTGCACCTAGAACTGGAAGAGGTGTGCTTGAAATGTTAAAAGACCTTTTTGATCTTGAGTGAGCTGAAATGAATGTTGATTTGAAAATAAGGGCAAGCCTATGGGTGGAGTCATGCATGTGTTCATCTTTCTGAGTGTGAGAGTTGTCTGTGATTCCGGAGCCTTAAATTGATGAGAAATCTTGTGTGAATATGGAATCATTTTTGTTGTGAGGGCATTTGAATACCTTTGTTGAGCTTGAACTTGCATTTAAAGCAAGCATTGTGAACTTGAGTACTCTTGATGATGGTGAGTCACAATTTGAAACTTTGAGTGCACAATTGATCATTGTATGGGTAATTTGAACCTTGTTGTGCACATTTATGTTGAGTTTTATACAACGCTATTTGTAGAAATGCTTATTGAGTTGTTGATCTTGAGTTTTACTTGAGGACAAGCACAATTTTAAGTTGGGGTTGTTGATGTGTTCAAGATTTCCACTCATTTGTGCTTTGTTTTTATAGCTTATGTGTCCTAAAATGCCTATTTTATGCTCTAAACTAATGTTAAAATGTTGATTTATAGCTATGAGGCTAAAGAGCAAGGCCAGAACATGACCAGGCAGAAAAAAAAGGAACTAAATAGCTGAAGAAGTGAAGAAAAAGAAGTCCTGGCGATCGCCAAGACTACTCGGCGCACCGCTGAATGTCTTTTCTATCTCGCCCAAAGTTCCAGCATGCAATCCCTGGGAAAAACCAAGTTGGAGACAGAAGTGGGCAGTCGGCGGATCGTTGATCGATTCCGTGACACCAACTAGGATCGCCCAAAGTTAAAGAACTGGAGATGCTGAAGGCCAATACAACTTGGCGATAGAAGAGGACATTCGGCGGATCGCCGACCAACTCGGCGTGGCGCCATTTATGCCGCCGAGTGAATTTTCAGGCTATTTTCCAGGAAACTTTAAATTGGATTTGAAATGTAATTTTCAGGAGATTCCGATATTCCAATCCCACTTCTGAACAGTTCCCATTCTAGAGTTAGAGTTTTCTCTGAATTTTTGAGTTGGAATTGTATAATTTTGGAGTATTTTAAAAGTGGGTCTTTGAATTTCATTCTTAGAAATCACTGTAAAGGCTTGGAGAATCTTACCCAGATCAAGGCTAATGCATTTGGTAATCGTTTCTCTATTTTTACGATGTGTAGCTAAAACCTCAATTCTTGGGGTGTGATCATGTGTTTATTTGTCTAATTATCATATGGATATTGTTGATGATGAAATTGTTGTTTTAATGTGGGTTTAATCATTAGCTGAGTTTTAATCTATGAATTGTAGTGGCAAATGCAATTCTACTTTTGAGTTCTTAGCTTGCTTGAGAAAGGGGTTTTGGAACCAAAAGCTTTTGATTAATGATTTGTGGGTATTGGGTCATCATGGGTTCAGCTCGAGAGAGTGAATCTTGAATCCACTCTTGCCCATCTAGCTCTAGAGACTGGATGTATTAAGGTTGTGGGTTGATTACCTTGTTAAGCTTATTGATGTTCGAATTTAATCACCTGAACCGTCGTAGTTGTTCGAGAGAAAACTATTACACTAAAAGCTTAGCCTGCCCATAGTGTTTCAGAAATCCATTGTTAGATTTCATTTTCCCATATAGCATAATTAGCTTGTAAACGATCACATCCCAAGAATTCCTCTATCTATTATTATTTTTCCCTGTTTTCATTATTGTTTCAGTTGTTCACTGCAAATCCAAACCCCCATCTGACATTCGTTGTCACCGCATTAGATTTATTTGTATGATTTCAATAATTTTCATTCCTATAACCTTTTAGAACACGTTTGTACCTCATAACTGAATTTTAGACACGTTCCACTCCCTGTGGGTTCGACCCCAACTCTTCGTTGGGTTTTATACTGACTAACGATCGTTTGCACCTAGAATTGAAAGATGTGTGCTTGAAACGCTAAATCCAAAACTTAAGGGTTTTTCTCAAATATGGTTTAACCAATGGAAAGAAGGGAGATCAGAAGATGTGGGTCCTCTCGATTGGGAGAAGTTTAAGGTTTCTTTCCTTGATAAGTTCTTTCCCCTAGAGAAGAGGGAGGCAAATGTTCTTGAGTTCATCAACCTTCATCAAGGGAGGATGAGTGTGAAGGAATATGCTTTGAAGTTCACTCAATTGTCTTGATATTCTCCCACAATGGTTGCCGATCCAAGGACAAAGATGAGTAAGTTTATTTCGGGTGTGTCCGAAATGGTTTTTAAGGAGTGTCATACTGCCATGCTTGTTAATGACATGAATATTTCCCATCTCATGCTTCATGCTCAACAAATCAAAGAGGATAAACTTAAGGAAAAGTCTAGGTAGAAAAAGAGGGCTAAAACCTGAGATGGTAATTTCTCACTTGCAAGGTCTGATGGACAAGGTCGTCCTACGTTTCGACAAAGGTTTTCCGGTCAAGGTTCCTCCAATGATCCTTCTAGGTTAAAAAAAGAGAGGGTGTCTTACCCTAAGCCTCGAGGAGGAAATTCTAGTGGGTCTCTAATGCCTTCTTGTGCTAAGTGTGGAAGAAAGCATGAGGGTAAATGTCTAGCGGGTTCCATTGCTTGTTCTGGTTGTTGTAAGATGGAACACAAGATAAGAGATTGTCCTTCAGTTGCTAAGAATGAAGGAGATAATCGCCTTAATTGTTGGTTCTCTAAGGTGTATGGTTTGACTTCTTCTAACCATTTTAACCCTAGTGTTATATTTTCATTTCCTTGGTAGATTTTAAATTGTATGTTAATTGGTATTCCTCCAATTATTAATT